>VWZK01012359.1:0-137171 GCA_013396935.1 Baryphthengus martii
AGAACACAGCTCCCTGTGTTCCCCCTTACCTCAGCAGCAATTAAACTAGAGGGAGACTGCATGCTGGGACTCATTTACCTCGACAAGTTGTTCAAATTGTCTTCTTGAGTCATCTGTCCTAGAAGAACTCCAGGCTTGGGCTCCTTTCCCCTCTGTCCCACGATTGTGTTAATCAGATCGTCGTGCTTCTCAATTCCACAGTGCTTTACTATGAGTAATAAAGTAGTTACACCTCTCATTGTCATTGCCACCTCTCTGTGCATTCGGTAATTATGGCAAGTGACTAATTGAAATCTGAATTTCAGCTAAGAGGCAATTACTATAAAGATCAAACATCATTATCAGCCTGTGCTCTGACAGCCTTGGAGAAGAGGGTTAGGCAGGGAGTTTCATAGCTCGGTGCTCTCCTTGTCTAGCAGGCTGAGAAACAAATTGTGCTTCAGCCCGGGGTAATGACTTCCCTCCTCCTCCTCCAGTCTCAGTGCTTCGTAGAAACTCAGCACCCCTACAGAACACTGGGAGAATTAATGACCTGTTGGGCTAACCAGCGGGGAGAACCTTTTCTTAGACTACACATTTCTCACTCATGTGTTTTTTAGGTATCTATGTAGGTAGAACTTCTCATATGCTCTGGGCCATCGATTTTTTTTCCTAGTAATTTGTGCGTGATCCATACGGACATGAGTTGGATGATAGCCTATGTTTCTTAAAACAATTACATCATCCAGACTCAAGTGAAAGGGTTAAAACAGACATAGGAGTGCTTGTTCCACATCAAATTACAGACCCACCTAGGCCAATATTTTATTTAGACCACCCACCTAAATGTAATCGTCTGTATGAAGGTGCTTAGATGTGCTCTAGGTGATTAAGTCCATGTAAGAACCATTCAGGTCCATAAACGGCCACTGATCAGCTGAATCTGTGCTGGCTGCAGTAGCTAGGGGTCAATTCAATTGCTTAAACATGAAAATCAAGCACTTCTTGGATGGCCTGGATTGAGGGGGTGCCATGGACACCCCAGACCTTCTCAAATAGTACTAGATATCTATCTAGCGGCATTGTCTATCTACCACTTCCATATAAGCATCTGCATCATGGCATCAGAATCTGTATATCTTAATCTTGAGCTCAGCTTCATCTGCAGGGAGGAGTATAAGAATAGGACAAGCATGAAGAAAGATTGCTCTTGGGTACTCTTTTAGTTTCCAGCAATCCAAGTTTCTGTGACTTACTGGACTAGAAGTGATGTCTGTGCATGTCACATGAGTGACAACTGTTGGATCTTTCTTGTGTGTGACACCTGGCCTTTCAGCCAAGATTAATTTGAGTAGATGTGTGTGGAAATGCTAAGCCCAGCATGACTTTCAGACTTTTGCAACAGGTTTTGGGCGAGTGAAATATTCTGAATGAAGAGGTTTGGGTTGGGTTTTTTTGCCTTTTTTTTTTTAATGTGCTGACAACCAGGTGGAGGGAAAAGGTGATAACCTGAAGAATAGTTCAATACAGATTGCTTATAATCTCCCTCTTTTATCTTGTGACTTAAAAATACACGCAGGTCTGCGTTGAAAAGCCCTGGGTTCTGTGTTGGTTCACGTTTGTCTGTGTGCTGTCTCAGGGAATTAGCTGCAAAGTGCAAATAGCCTTGGGAGGTTGCAGACTTGGCCTGAGTCTTGCTCTCAATTCAGCACAGTAACAGAATACAGAGGAAAGTAACCTCCATTTATTTCAAAACGATGCTCTTTGCCAGCTATTACAGGCTATGCCTTTGATTTCAGGCACTGCAGCACTGAAAAGGAGGGACTATTTCCCTTTTAACTCTCCCTTAGTGCTTTTGATACATGTGGCCCCAACTCTGTCACATCAATCAATGTAAGGAAAAAGCTGTGCACTTGCATGTTTATGCAATTGAGATTAACTGAACATCTATTGAATGCCTGTGAGCATCTTCACGTCTACTTGGTGTTGTTTCTGTAACAACATGGTCCTGGCATTTCAGATCAAGAGTTTTCTTAATCAGAAGCCATGAAATCATTTCCTAAGGAAGTTAATAGTCTGTAGGGAGAATAACTGTAGGAATGAATACCAGTTCTGTTTTGTTGAATGATTTCTAGGTGGTTACAGGAGCTGTAAAAAGATGTAACAAAGAAAGCAACCTCCAGGATAATTCCGCAACCCTCCTTCTGAGGAGTTATTTTTTTGGAAAAAGGCAACCTTTTGGGGATTGACTGCCACTGTCCACACCTCAATCCTGAAACAATTCAAATTGAAGCTGTAAAGAAACAAACTATGCACTATCAAAGAGATTTCTTTTATGGAACAGCTTTTGTTAACCCTGGAAGAATGAAAAGTGTGAGCAATATTGCAGGGTGTTGTGTTTGCATTTCCTGAGCTGATCTCTGTGGGGTTGACTTGCAGGAGATTATAAAGTCAAAAAGACTATGTGCTTTCTTTTGTGTATAGTTTTACATTAACAGGTATTGCATTGAACAAAGTTAAAACGAGCCACTTCTTGAACAGCTTTGCACAACTCTGTCTATGGACTCTTTCTTAAGATGCTAAAATAGCAATGCCCCAGCCTCAGACAGGAGTGACCTGCTGTGCACAGCAGAGATTCAAAATCAGAAACTCTGAACTGGGACATGGGAGTGTGGAGGAAAGAGGTAGGGGCGCAGAGACCAGGCAGTGAGTCCTGGAATCAGCTGTTGTTAAGAAGATGAGAGCACAGCCCCAGATCTAGACAGGGCTCAGCAGTGAGGTGCATCTCAGAAATGAGAAGTGAGGGAACATCTGACTGGCCCAGGAAGGAGATGCATGTAGGGTCCAGATCTCAGTAGGGTTTGCAGTGAACTGGGCAACACATCAAGTCAATTCCTTGCCATTCTGTCTAGGAGGCAGCCTGGGGTTGCCTGGGGAAGACTTAAAAAAGGCTGATTCTTGGACCTCAGCGCTTAAGTGAAAAACAGGAGATCGAGAAAGAGTTATAGACAAACAGAACTATACACTTTGGGTGCCCTTTTATACTCTGCTGTCTAGCAAGTATTAAACCTGCTCAACTTGTCTAAGGACAATTATGTTCAGAAGTGCTGTCTGCATAAGCGAGAGAGTCTGTGTAAGACTGGGCACGACTATCATCTTTATAGATATGGCTGCTGGAGTGCACCTTGGGCTAGAAATGTGGCAATATGGTATTCTGACCTGAAGAAGTCTGGAGGACTTCTAAACTTCTAAAAGGTTCTGTTCCTGCTTTTGCTTTTGACGTGTCATATGACCTGAGTGAATCACTTGAGCTTTTTAGCAGCTAGGAAATCGATACAGAAAGTGAGCATGATTAGACTGCTCAAGCTTCTCATAAAGCATTTTAGGATTTCTTGGTGAAGGAAAACAATAGAAAACCGAGCAAAGTTTCTTCTATGCTTGAAAGCCAGAAGAAACATCGCATTGGTGAGCTAGATAGAGCTGGGGTCAGAAATATTTTTCTAGGAGAACGTTTCTTGCCTAAAGTGTTATTTATCTCCCTTCCAAGAGTCTTCTGTAAGCGCATTATAATTCTACGTGAGTGTCAAAAAAAAAAAAAGCCACAACAAAACCCAACCATGACACCTAAGAAAACCTCTCTCTGCTCAGAGCTTGGCTTTCAGGATGATAGTTGGCTGATATACAAAGTAATAAACACTGGTTAGATAACTGTTCTTTCCTCTCCTTATTTTTCTCTGAATATCCCTCATTCACAAATCCAGTATGTGGAGACAGATTTTTCTTTTCATTCTCCTGGACGTCTGTCTACTGCTGCAATTATACCCCTGTCACTTCTGATTTCTAGAAATAGCAAGAATGCACCGAATACTGGTGCATTCTGAATCCTACCTGGCTCTGCCTTGTCACTGCAACTATCAGAAGAAACCCACCAAAGAAGGAGGATGGCACATGAATAAATAATTTACAGCCCTGTGATTCAGCCCCTATTTTTAGAGGCTCGCTGTTTTGCTGAGACTTTAAAAAAGGGCTAAGAATAGTATACACGTGAAGTGATGTATCCTTTATACAATACAGGTTTTTTCTGTCTCATTTGATCTGAAGCCTACGAAATCTGAGCAACCAATCTAAGGAATTTGTCATGCAGTTCCTGTTGGATTTACTGGGGATCATGGTGGATAAGTACTCAAGAGAAAAATTTTTGCTTAATACCAAGCAAAATGTCTGATTTTGAACAATAAATAAATAAATAGTATTTGGAGGAGACATGGGGTGAATCTCACAATATTCCAGTGATTAGGATACTCTGAAAGGAAGGAATCCAAGGAAGGAATCCATTTAACTGGATTCAAGTTCCTCTGAAAGTCCAACAGAGTCGAAGTACTCCATATTGTGAGTAACTTATGGGCTACGATGTTCAGCACTGGAATGTTTTGTTTTGTTTCCCTCCAGTATTCTTTGATTTTATTATTTTTTTATATATCTTTGGACGGTAAAACCTGGGTCAAATATACCAGTCTTAACAAATGATTCTTGTTGACCCAAAACTGTGTATTTCAAAAATCATTTATTCAGTCCAGAAAATGTCATCCACCTTTAAGGCTGCCACTGAGACAAGAGAGATTTTCCCCACTGTCTCTTCTGAGTTTCTAGGCCAACATTTCACAGAACCTAATGGGATGCTTCAGACTCAAGGCAAAAAAAACCTGACTTCTTTGTGCTTGCTTTCCAGTGACAAACTTTGCATAAATATCTCCCTGCATTATGCAAAGTTATCTTTGTGCCCTGAAGCCGGTGTAGGAAGAGTCTGGTAAGATGTGCTGAACAAGGCAAGTTGCAAGTATCCTAAAAAAAAGGTTAAACTCTACCTGTGGTAAATATGCAGGTTTAATCTACCCAAAAAAGGAAAGCAAGTTACTCAACTTGATCAGAGGGCAATGCAGAGGCAAAAAGAGTTTAACAGTTGTCTTATTTCCCTCCCCCCCTGCTTTTTTATTTAGGATATCAGCAATATAAATTCCCAGCGGGGAGATTTAACAGACTAAAATAGTTTTACAAAGCAATTACTAGAAATTCTTGGAGCTTACGGGTTTTAATCTGGACTGAAGAAATCCTGTTGGTAGGGAGATGGATGACGTGACGCACTGTGCTCTTTGGGTTGTTTACTGCATCTGTGATACTCTGAGATTGCCAGAGTCGCTGCTAAATCCACTTTCCAAAACTTTCTACTTTCTAGGGAGTTTGTTCAGCGGAAGTTCAGATTTTCTGGTTGATTGACCCTTCATCTCAGCTTGGCTGACAGCTAACAGGGATCAGTAAGCTGTCAAAGCAATGAGATGCCCTTAGCTGTGCACAGCTCAGAACTTGGACAGATTGTGCTTTATTTATTTATTCATTTGCCTGTTTATTCCCTTCACTCTAGTAGCAGATGAACTTGTCTCAAGATTATAGAATCATAGAATGGTTTCAGTTGGAAGGGACCTTAAAGATCATCTAATTCCACCCCCTCTGGCATGGCAGGGACACCTCCCACTAGAGCAGGTTGCTTAAGGTCCCATCCAACCTGGATTTGAACACATCCAGTGATGGAGCAACTGAGGGGCCACTCTGTGTGGGGAGGGGATCCAGGGCAAAAGGCATTAATAGAGGTGGCAACTTTCCATTTTAATGGTTACTGGAAACGTAAACCCTGTCAGAAAGCTATCTACATGAGACATCACAAGAGGAGTAAAATCTCCTTCAAAACCAGTTTAGTTCCAGTTGTCAAGGACAAGATCCATGTCAGTAGTGCTTGCCTGCAGTGGCTGGAATTGTCTTCCAGCTGCTAATGACTGGCAGGATGTGGTTAACTTCCTACTGAGAATTACATCGGCTTTCCTTTCCCCCGTGCTCCTGCCTCTTGTTTGCTTCACGCTTTTAATGGATTTTTCCTGACTAAATACAAGCCTGGGACCAGGCCAATCTATACAGATTGAGTTACTGCTCCCTAAAAGGCTTTATGTTCTTCAACGGGGTCAATAAAAAAAAACCCCACTCATCAAATACTCCTCTTTGCATATTCCAGTTGGAAAGGCAACATCTGCTGTTAGAAGTGAAATGAAGATCAAGATTTTACCTCTCAAAGGGAGGGAAAGCATTGAACCTAAGCTGTGTTTTCACGTTGTTCTGGAGGATAGCAGTGCCTTCTTAATCATGGAGTCACAGGATGGTTGAGGTCAGAAAGGACTGCTGAGAAAAAGATCAAGTTCTATATAGTAGCAGTATGTGTGGGAATGTGGGTATCTATATACCAACATATATGAGTGAGTCCTGATTATTTATTTGACTTTATTCAGAGTAAAAACATTAAAAACCAGACTGAGATGGGCACACCTTCCCCAAAAGCTGGACTCGGAGTTTTGGCACTGTACTACTACCTGCAATATCCTCACCACGCTGCTCTTTCCTGAACACTTACCAACGTCATTTCTGAAGACTCTGCAAAATCTGCAGTGATAAAAGCTCCTTGCTGACTGGAGAAGCTCTTAAGGACTATTTAAGCGAGGAGTGAACAGTGACACATTGCTACTAAAGACTTCATGAAGTGGGTTGAAACGGTTTTCTTCACTCAGACTTTTTAGCAGGCATTGCTTTTACGATGGTTTTTTTATGTTGAAGAGTCCCTGTTCCTGCTCGGGGTGGCTGGTTGTAAGATTGAGTTTCCCAGTCCTGTTCCTACCAATACTTTGTTAAAGTCATGCTCAGAACCTTTTCATGATGTGATGCAAAGCTTTTCAGAAACGAAGATCACTTTTACATCACGTTAGAGCCCATGAGAGCTGTTGGAATGTGTCCAGAGAAGGGCCACAAGGATGATCCAAGGGCTGCAGCACCTCTCCTAGGAAGACAGGCTGAGAGAGTAGGGGTTCTTCAGTCTGGAGAAGAGAAGACTGTGAGGAGACCTTCTTGTGGCCTTCCAGGATCTGAAGGGGGCCGACAAGAAAGCTGAGGAGGGACTTTTTAGGATGTTGGGTAGGGATAGGACAAGGGGGAATGGATCCAAACTAGAGGAGGGGAGATTTAGATTGGACGTTAGGAAGTTCTTCCCCATGAGGGTGGTGAGACCCTGGAACAGGTTGCCCAGAGAGGTGGTGGAAGCCCCATCCCTGGAAGTTTTTAAGGCTGTGTTGGATGGGGCTCTGAGCAGCCTGCACTACTGGGAGGTGTCCCTGCCCATGGCGGGGGGGTTGGAACTCAATGATCTTTAAGGTCCCTTCCAACCCTTACCTTCCAACCCTTACAATTCTATGATTCTAAATATCGATCCTTCTGCTGTCTTTGTATATGTGCACTTACATAGCGTATGGAGCTGCAACGTTGGCTGGTGTGTAGAGTCAAGGTCTGGCTCTGAGCTTTCAAAACAGCAGCCACCTCTACAGAGCGGGAACAGTAGTGGAAGGTATAGCAGGACACTGTCTGAGGGGTTGGGAATTCTGACTCTGGGAATATTGCCACTGCTGCCATTGCCTTTATTGGTAGAATATGACTATGATCAGCAGGAGTGAATCAGCCCTTAGAGGATATGAAATTGTACATGTTGTGCTGGCTGACCTGGAGAGGGTGAAATACATATTCTGGAAACCAGCAGCCTGAGTGACTGTCTGAGCCCTACTGGGTATTTCTTTCTGTTCAGAGAGTTCTCTTTTTACCTTCTTGCCTGTCCCCTGGGCTAATGGTTAAACTGAAGCAATCAAGTGCCACAAATGTTGCTAATAATCTACAACAAAAGGAAATCAACGTTTTCAAAATCAAAGACTGAAGCATAGAATGACTATTGGATGATGTGTCAAAAGCTGTGTGTACAGTGGCTGTGTGGTGCCTGTGTCATCATGAGTCATCTACTGCTCATTATTCATTCATGTGAAGATTAAATCTGCTTGTCCAGTTGTATTGTAAGAGTGCAAGTGCACACAGAGAACAAATAACCATCAAAAATCTCTTTATGTATCTGTTTGTTAGAATAAAGTCATTAAGGAAGTAGAAAATCTAAGAAAAGAATTTTTACTGAGTTCTTCAGTATGCCATTTGTCTAAGAAAATGAAAATTGGCACTTTTTTTCTGAACTAGGAAAAAAAAAGAAATAGCACTGATAGCTGTCACTAGCTATTGTTGCCCTAGAAAGATCATGTAGCTGTTTTTCTTGATGTTCATTGTTTGTTCCTACAATGAAGTTCTCCATGACTGTTCCGTTTTCTCCTTATCTTTCGTGATAATTGTTAAGAAAAACTGAACTGAATCTGGTCTCTTTCTGTACACAATGATTTAAAGCAAAGGGCAGGAATGCTTCTAGCACAAAACATTAACCTCAGTTCTTGTTGGAAAACCGGGTGAGAGGGAATATTCTTCAGCATGTCCAGTCACCACAGAGGTCATAGAAGTCTCTTGGTAAGATCACTGACTTGATTTCCTCCTTCCTTTACATACTCTGAAGTTAGGGGACACATCTTCCATGACTCTTTTTTGGAGAACCAATATTTCTGGCATCTTCTTGGCATCTCTTTGCTGCTTTGATCACTGCTACAACTGTGAATGTCCCAGTAACTCAGCCTGTCAGAGTCCAGTGTCGGCACAGAGAAGGAGGAATGACAATGTTTGACAGTAAGTAGGGGTTATTTGGTTGCCATTATTTTCTCCGGGGTCATCTCTGCGGAGATGTTGAAGCAGAGGAAGGCAGTTGAACACACACCAGGTGTGACTGGCTGTCTGTGAGTGCAGCGAGCCTCTGTCCAGTGCACAGGCAACTGATCCAATGTTCCCAAGAAGTGCTAGACTCACTGTGTGCCACGGGACTCATCTGTGCTGCTTCTTCCAGGTGCCTGCAGCGAGGGTCTTACTCTACTATTTCCTCACTTGCTAAATCAGATAATTCTTTGAAGCACTGGTTAAAAGGTCTGTATTAGGTTATTAAAACTCAGTGCTAAGATGAATGAGAGTTGGACATTGCAGCAAAGACTGCTTTGAAAAAAGTCATGATCCTAGCTTCTTCATGGTAGACGTGGGGTGCTGCAACATGAAGTAGTTCCTTTTGCCCGCTAGTTTGTCATCACTCTGTGAGGTGTTCAGGGCCCTTACCCTTCCCCATGTGAACCTCTCTCCAGTTTTTCTCGCTGGGTACATGAAACAGCAAAGAAGAGAATTCAAAATACTCTTTAGTTGACTAGTGTAGTCCCTTCATTGGGAAGGAGGGCAGTTTATTAATGGTGTAGAGAGGCTTGATTCAGAACAAGGAAATAGTACACACCTCAACTTTGATGCTTTACAGCTTATTACAAATGCACAAAGAGTTGATGTTGCCAAGTCCTGTGAAGCCTCATAATTGACAGATATATGAAAATACATTAAGTATGATGGGAAACTTGTTTCCATGTGATTATTAGAGCTAATGCTGTAAGGCATTTCTAAGAAAGAAAGACCTTTGCTTTGGGATGTAAATTACTTATGACTACTAGAGTTTGGAATGAGACCTTCCCAGAAGTCAGACCTACTTGGTGCTTTTTTTTCCGAGAAGTGGAAAAGATACTGGAAAAGATTCTGGACTAGAGAAATTCAGAGTTTTGAATTTATCCTCCTCTTGTTCAGATATTCACCGTGTAGGAGAGCTCATAAACCCAGATCTTTGTTTCTCAAAGAACTACTTTGGTGTGAGTGTTGTATGGGATTCCTGCCTTTGCACTGAAAGAGAGCTGAGGCACATTTTGTGGCTCCTAATACTCTAAGTGGTGGTGGGTACACTTCAAAATGGAGGTGGAAATGGGTGGCATTCATTACACTCGATCTTACTTTGCTGATCATGATAGTTCTTTTGGACGAGAAGCATGAGACACATTTATCGTTCAGAAAAGAAGGTTTTAATGAGCAGGGAAGATATAAATGTAGGAGATGGAGGCATCGTGGCCTGATAAGGTAGAACACACGGTTTATGAGGGTTCACAGCTCTGCCACGATCCTGCCAGGTCGTTTTCAGGAAGTTATGCACACATGTTTTGCTTCTGTTTCTGTACCTATAAAATGGAAGTAACAATGAGAAGAGCAGAGGAAGAAGTTAGTGTGGATGAGGGGACCACTAATACTAATAGTCCTAATACTTGCTTTCTTTTTCAACCAGGAGAAATATTTGAAAGAAGCCTTGGGTTCAAAGGAATCTTCTTTCCCTAGTTTTGACTCTCCCTCTCTCTTCCTCCCCATTTCATGCTCTTTTTGTTTTCTTTCAATTCCTCATCTAGAGGGAAGTCAGAAAAGTGGTTTTCCTTTTGCATGGATAAATAACTCCTTGAATCAAATGCACCTTTCGCTCTCAGGTACTTACGTAGACCCAGGTGGATGTTCTAAGTGTCTCATGGTGTTGATAGCGTTTGTGGTCTCCACATCTGAGACAGAAAGATACAGCAAGAAAACAAGGAAGAGTTCAGAATGAGTAATACAAAGGTTTCATGCGAGCACTGTCTTGGAAATGGGATTCAACATCTGACTAAGCATCAAAGCTTCCCGCTCACTCTCTGGAGGGTCAGGTATTTTCTGCAGAGACTCAAAACCAGCAACCATTCTGCACAGAGGGCTCCATCACTGGCCAAAAGGAGGGGCCAAATACAAGAACTTTCAGGGATGTAGTTTGGATCCAACCACCTGAATCCTGTTCAGACCTGATCTCAGAGGTAGTGGGTAAAAGATGCCCCGAGACACATTTACCTTAGGATGTTGAATAGTAATAAACAGAGCAGGGAGGAAAGAGGTCTAAGCACTTGTTTGAGTCTTCAGGGGGAAATTGTACCAAAAAGTTGCGTAGAAAGTGGTAGTCTGTGCCTGACTCTCCAGTAAGAAAGAGAGGGAAGTGTGTGAATTTGTCTGTAAACCAGGGACAGCAATGGAAACTTAGGTCCTTAACCTTTAGTGCAAGTTTCTGTAGCTGACTGAAATGTTACCAGTCATTTTATTTTATTTTGACCTTGTCGCTCCAAAAATAAACAGTGGGAAAAAAATGCCAATAGACAATAACAATATGAAATTTGGTGATGTGTGTGGCTATGGTGTAACCTGGAGCATCTAGGTGAACTGTTTCTTCTTGCTTTCCATGTGGACTTTCCTCCTCTATAGGAAAAGGCATCTTTTCAAACATCTTTCTACCTTTTTCGATAGCTATTGTCAACAGCTTTTTTAGAAACATTCAGTCTGATGCTTTGATTTGATTTTGTCTTTTCTTGATGGCTGAGTGCTGAACTAGCACTGAAGGACCATGGCAAAGGCCCAAGAAGAAATGGGTGAAGGGCAGCAAGAACATCATGAAGTGTTCATAGGAAGTTGTCTGTATGTGTCCTTTGGGGATCTTTCTGAATTTCCTGGTTTATTTTAATTTTTTCGTTTCTAAGACACAGATCAAAATAAATGTTGAAAAGCCCTATTGCTTGGGATTGGATGTGCTTTTGATGGGTGGAGGAAGGTAGTTTGTGCAACAGAACCGCACAGTTTTCTCTCTGAATTCCTTGGGATGAAGAGTTCACACCAAAAATTGAACTCCGTTCCTCACCCCCAATATTACTACACACAGTTCCCAGAGCTCCTCAGGATGACATTGCAATTGGATGTGAAATTTCTCTGCTTCAGTAATGTAATTCATGATTTTCATTGACATTTTGGGAGAACTGGCAGCTTGGTAAAAGATCAGAAGTGGCGGCTTTTTCACAGAAGATGGGTGAACACAACCTAACCTAAGTGTGTGCATTTCTGAAACCCATTCAGAGATTTTCTTGTGTGGCCTCTCCTGCCCCAGAATGGGAGATGTCATTATCTTGTTCCATTTTGAGGTTGGTTCTTTGCAGAAGTTTTAGCAATAATGTTGTTGCACAGGAAGACTCTAGAAAATCCGTATCTCCAGGAATGTTTCTTCTAGTTTACAGTGGAATAAATGAAAGGGCAGTTTACCACATAAAAAAACCAACAGGATTAATAAACCAATGTTTACCATACACATACCATTCTCCTAGATGAAGCACTAAAGACTTGAACCACTCTCCCCATTTTTGAATACATCATTTAACTGCTTTTTTAAAAAAAAAAAAAAAATGTACTGAAATACGACTGAAACAGATGTGCTGGAAAACGTCCAAAAGAAGGACAACAAAGCTGGTAAAGGGTCTAGCACACAAGTCTTGTGAGGAGCTGGGGTTAGTCAGCCTGGAGAAAAGGAGTCTCAGGGGAGATGTTCTTGCTCTTGACAACTCTGAAAGAAGGCTGGAGTAAGGTGGGGGTTGGTATCTTCTCCCAGGTAACAAGTGATAAGACAAGAGGAAACAGCCTCAAGTTGCACCAGGGAAGGTTTAGGTTGGACATCAGGAAAAACTTCTTCACTGAAAGGTTGCCAAGGCCTGGCCTAGGCTGCCCAGGGCAGTGGTGGAATCGCCATCCTTGGACGGATTGAAAAGCTGTGGGGATGTGGTGCTGAGGGACATGGTTTGGTGGTGACCTGGCAGTGATGGGTTAACGCTTGGACTTGATGATCTTAGAGGTCTCTTCCAACCAAACTAATTCTATGATTCTATACTATACTGACATTAGGCTTTGTCTTGCACTATTCTTCTCAAACCTTTGCTTTCTTCTGAACCCGTATGTTGTAAGAAAATATTATCAGTAAGTATCTTTAAACAGTTATTGTCTCTAGATTTGTCCATGTCCCTTGTCCCTCCTGACCTCAGAGGGCTGTTCTAGTCCTCACAGAAGTGGAAAAAAAGTTGATTTGCCTTGTGAATAATTTATTCTGTTAACTTTTTCTTAAATCTGTGAAATTGCTAGTCTGTCTAAAGTCCAGCACAGAGTGTTCATCTCTCTTTTATTTTGATCTGTACCAGGAAATGCCTACAGAGAATGCCTGGGCAATGGGACGTGGGCTTCCAAGATAAACTACTCTCAGTGTGAGCCTATTCTGGATGACAAGGTCTGTATTTTTCCCTTCATTCTTCTCAGTGACATTTCTCAGCTAAGCTTAAGTTTAACATACTAATTTGAGACTTCGGAGACAGATTCCATTTCTGTCTCTACAACAAATCCTCCCTGTAAATTCAGGCAAATCATTTTTCCTCTCTCCATATCTCCTACTCACATGGTTTTTAAAAAAGGATGCTTTATTACACTCTCTCCCTGATGATACATGTTTATGCAGATCCTTCCCAGCTTTGTTCAGAGCTTTCAGCTGCTACAGTAAATGTTAGTAACAATAACAAGAAGACCAAAAGCTTTTTTGGCACTGGAAAATAAGCTTTCACCAGCTGATTCCACCTTGTACCTATCAGTTCTGAGGTCTCATTGGCAACTGGCCTTTCCAGATCTCCATATCGTTTTTCCTTCAGCAGATATATAAAGGGGCAGCAACAGAGAAATTACATAAAAAGGAGACTCGGGTCCCAGCTGTCGTTAAAGGATTGAGCCAGCCTTGCATGTTATAGGAGTTTACAGAATGAAATTAGCATATGGGGTTACGCTCCTTCAGAAAAGCTGCAAACAATTATGCAAAGTCCTTTTCTTGTCAAATGTCTCGACTTGTCTTGGAGGCATCATAGACATTCACCCTCATACAGTGTAAACCTTTGAGCCTTTCATGCCATGTTTTCTCTCTGTCTTCCCTGTGTTTTGAGTCCTGTGGTGGGACACAAACACCCAGAGGCTTCAAACTGCAACAGGGTAGGTTTAGACTGGACGTTAGGAAAAAAAATTTTCCCAGAAAGAGTAGACAGCCATTGGAATAGGCTGCCCAGGGAGGTGGTTGATTCACCATCCCTGGATGTGTTTAGAGGTTGTTTAGATGTGGTGTTGGGGGATAGGGTTTAGGGAAGAGCTTTGTAAAGTAGGGTTAATGGTTGAGCTTGATGATCCCAAGGGTCTTTTCCAACCTTAATGATTCTATGATGATTCTGTGATTTGTGTTGTGAGGGTGACAGAGTCTGGAACAGGCTGCCCAGAGAGGCTGTGGAGTCTCCTCTGGAGACTTTCAAAACTCACCTGGATCTGTTCCTGTGTGGTCTGCCCTAGGAGATCCTCCTCTGACAGGGGCGGTTGGACTAGATGATCTGTAGAGGTCCCTTCCAACCTGTAACATTCTATGGTTCTCTGCCAGGGGTGACCTTCCCCTCTAAGAACAGGGGTGGAGCCCAGCAGCACAGGCCTGTTTGTGTTTTGGGGTTCATGCCCCTCACTCTGTCCCTGGGGTTGTGCCATGCCAGTTGCAAACAGAGAGGAGGAAGACAAGGTCTCACCTGCTGAGGGCTGCTTGCAGAACTAATCCGGATGTAGTATCCAGGAACTAGTGCTGTACCCGAAACAGTCATGGAGCAGCAATGGGTTCAAGCCAGGAAAGGATAGATTTAGGTTGGATATTAGAAAAAAGTTCTTTAACACAAGGGTGATAGATCACTGGAATGGGCTACCCAGGGAGGTGGTGGAGGCCCCATCCCTGGAGTCATTCAAGGTCAGGCTTGATGATGCTCTAAGCAACCTGACCTAGGTAGAGATGACCCTGCTTATGTAGGGAGGTTGGACTAGATGACCTCTGGAGGTCCCTTCCAGCCTGGAACATTCTATGATTCTGTGATATGCTTTGTCTGTGGCCTAGGATCCATCCTGTGAGGTCCATGTTGTTGCTGAATATTGGGCTTTGACAAGTGAATCAGAAAACAGGTAACCGCTCCAGCTGCTGAGGAGTGCCTGCTCTTGTCTGCTGGCTGGGTCGTTTGATGGTGCCTACTCCCACAAACCTCCATTTGCTAGAGGCTTCTAGAAAAGAAGACAAAATGTACCACTGTGACTGCCATCTGGAGGGACTGATACGTGTTCTAGGTGCTCTAGCATAGTGGAGAAGCTCCCATGGCAACTTAAACTGATCTAAGCTGGGACCACTCCAGTGCCACCCCTTCTTACATTTCTTTCCCACTTAAAATGAAAACCTAACTTTTTGCTGGGTCATTTTTCGAGTAAAACAGTTCTCTAAACTATCTTTCATGCAAAGGGCATGAAACCATGGCCAGAGATGAGTGGGACAGCAGATCATGGTCACAGGTCATTACTGACTGATGTGAATTTGCACATCTGTGAAACCATCCTCTTGAAAATGAGCACGGTAGGGGGAATGCAGCAGCCAGGGCTGATTTAGGGAATGGGGAAGAGAGCTGGGCAGAGGCTCAAAACTTCTGACATCGTTTAGCTGATATAGGCAACCTGAGGTGGGAGTTGCAGCCTGCTGGATCAGCTCAGGGAAACGCTGCTGCATTTTAATGACACTCTTCAGGTGTTTGTCTGCGTAACTTGAACAGTTGCTGTCTCTGCACAAGGCAAATACAGAGGAATTTCGTTTGAAGAGGCTGGAGAAGTGTTGTGACCAAAGGACAGGATTATTTCCTTTGCTCTGTTTTTGCTTTTAAAAACTTTGCAGCTATGGTGATAGCTTAAAACATCTTAAATAGCGTGCTCCTTAAACAGATGAAAACGCAGATGTTCCTCCACTCTTGCTTGCAAAAGCTTAAAAACTCATTTATTAGCTTTTCAAAGATTTGTGACAAGCTTTACAGATATTAATATTTGGGAATGTTTTTGAAATCTCTACATAATGCGCAGTGTTACAGCTGAATATTTGGGTTCCTTTGTGATCTCAAAAGAAAAACCCAACCAACAACAAAAAAAAAAATAAATCCTCATGGATTTCCATAATCCTCCATTTTGATTAAAGGTGAGATACAAGCACACATGTGGGTTTATTGTTATTTATTGACTGATCCCAGCAGATGCTGAGCATCAGCCAGGAGCTACGCCCTGCGCTTCATGTTTATTTTTAACACGAACTTTCAAGCTTGACCACTCACAGACAGAGCTCTAAAGAATTACATGGTTTGACTTCAAATGCAGTGATTGATACATGGGACAGGAGCAGGAATTTCAAGATTAACCCCACGTCCAGTGCTCCATACAGTGTTGGTAATGTAGAAAGGGAAATTTTAGGGTTTTTTTGACTGTGGGTCAATCTTAGGGGACCTAAGCTCCTGGAACCCACATTCACTGGATCACATCAGTACATCATTGCTTTCCTTGTGGTCAAGACCTGTGGCAGTAGCTGATAAATCTGTGCCCTGGGACTGCTTGGCTCCTCGATTCCCACTTGGGCTGGGATCCAGTTGCCTGCATGTAGTTATGTGGTGTAATTTAGAAAGGCCCAGTGTGTCTCCGTGTAACTGGCAGGTGTGACACAGGCCTGCTGGAATACCCGTGTCCTTCAGCAGCAGCAATTGCAGGTCAGTCACCTGGACCAACTAGGAAGCACTGAGTCTACTGAGTCCACCTCAAGGGGGACACTAGATGCCTGCATGTGTTGAGTGTTTCTAGCCCTTGCTTCAAATATTGGTTTAGGTGTTGGCTAGATGCCCAGATACATGTGTCCTAACATCAGACTGAATTAATCCTCTGAACAATCTGTTAACTACTTCTCCAGGCACAGGAATCAGGTACAGAAATAATTTTGATCCCACTGACTGATGGCATAATGTGTGCCAAATGGAAAGCTTCTACTCCGCCTACAAGCTCCTGTGTCAAAGGGACCTTTGCTGCATCTGGCAAAAATCTGTGCTCTTAGAAGAAAAATGAGAGTCTCAGCCAGCAAAAAAATACATCAGCCTCCAGAAAGAGCTATAAATTAGGAACTTTGGTGTTGTCTATGTGACCTGTGACAGCTGGATATGAATTTGGTTCTGCTGATGTTTTGAGGTGGCTTCAAGCTGTGTAGCTGAGTTAGCACCATACTGGGCTTAACTTAATGTATCCTGCTTAGGAGAACAGTCACAGCTACCCAGCTTCCAGCTGGCTCAGAACAGGAAAGCAGTGAACTCAGAGGCATCTTGGATTACAAAGATACTTCCCAGTTGCTTCTGAAAGTCTTTAGAAAGGAGATACGGTGTCTCTAAACTGTGCTAGTGATGAGATCATCTTGGCAACAGGAAGAAATCTAAAGGAACAGAATTGGGAACGGACTGCAGAGCCTCGCAGGAGGACGTGTGCTGGGCACACTGGCAGGACCTGTCAGGAAGTTCAGTGAGAGGGAGAAAGATCCTCGTCATCTGGAGAGCCAGGAGTGCTGTCATTAGGTGATGGTTAGTTCAATTTATTAACTGGTTTGGTTTGGGCAGTTTAGCTGTCACGTCCTAGCTAAAGCAAAGGTAAAAGTCCTCTAGAGAGAAGGAGTCCAGCGCAGAGCCACAAAGATGACGGAGTGGAACATCTCCCTTCTGAGGAGTGGCTGAGGGAGCTGGGTCTCTTTGGCTTGGAGAAGAGGAGACTGATGGGTGACCTCATTAATTTTTATAAATATGTAAAGGGCGAGTGTCAGGAGGACGGAGCCAGGCTCTTCTCAGTGATGTCCAATGACAGGACAAGGGGCAATGGGTGCAACCTGGAGCAGAGGAAGTTCCAGGTAAACATAAGGAAAAACTTTCATAGTGAGGGTGCCAGAGCCTGGACCAGGCTGCCCAGAGAGGTTGTGGAGTCTCCTTCTCTGGAGACATTCAAAACCCACCTGGACGCATTCCTGTGTGGTCTACTCTAGGTTCCTGCTCTGGCAGGGGGAGTTGGACTCAATGATCTCTAGAGGTCCCTTCCAACCCCTACCATTCTGTGATACTGCAATTCCGTCATTAGCCTGAAATCTGGCTGCAATGTGCCTTAGATTTGCAAAGCTGGTGCAGTTTCCCTGGCAGAAGCTGGCTGGAAGATAACTCTGTGCTGTCTGATGGAACATGATTGTCATGCATAAGATACGGCCTGGAAGAAGACTCCGGTGATGTGACCTGTTGTGGTCCAGAGAGCACAGCTAGCAAAGTGGCCAGACATTCTCCTTTTTGTCTCCTTTCTCATGGAACAACCCTCCTCCTAAGCCTGAATAGGGTTTAAATCTGCTTTGTGGTGAAGTGAAACATCTTCCTGGAAGCAGAGGAGTGTTGGTTAACAGTAGAAGGTTGTTACCATTCTAAATGTATCCGTCTTCAAGAGGGTGAGACAGGAAGGAGTTATACAAGTCTTATGTGAACTGAGCTTTGGCCAACACGTAACGCATTCTGGGCACGTGTGTTTTCAGCCCTGAAGGTGTTGTCTCCAGTTCTACCAGAGATGCAGATTGCATGTAGGCTGATGGAAAGTGATCTTGCCACCCCATCAGGCTTTGTTTTTCATAGGCACCGAGGCACTTCTTGTTTCTATGTTGTTTGAATTTGTCTTCAGGAAACCTTGTTAGTATCAGCAACAGAAAAAAAAATAAAAGTTTTCCCTTCAGCATCAAGGCATAAAGGAGGAACTTTCTTTTTTTCCCTATTGTTTTTCTCCTGATTTGACCTATACATTCTTAAAACTTGACTGAAATTGAAATAGTGGTTTGGAGCCAAGGGAGGGAGCTGAAGGGTCAGGTTCAAAGAGCAGCTTCCTTGGCCTGGGAGAAACACCTTCCAGATTTCTAGCACTGCACGAGCAATTCCAGACAACGCTCTGAGTCATGTGGTTTAGTTTTAGGTAGTCCTGCAAGGAGCGGGGAGTTGGACTCAGTGATCCTTATGGATCCCTTCCAACCTGGGATATTCTGTGAATGAAGCAGGAGAGTAAACAAGCAAGGCAGTCTGCCAGGGCACCAGCTGAACACCACAACGTTGCATTGCAGGTAGGCACATCAGCTCGAGTGCGTTTCCTTCCCCTTTAGGTGTCCTTGTGACAAGGATAAATAAAACACAGAGTGGAATTCAGATCTTGAAGGTTTGTTTTGGTTTGTTGTTTTTTTTTTTTAATTCTCCTCAAGGCTATTCAGAAAATGGGTCTGCCACATGGGGAAGTTTATTTTAGGGGATTTTATAATAGACTTAAAAATACCTTACATGGTTGAGTTCTGTCCAGAAACAGCACATTACTCCTTGTACTGAAGACACAGGCAGGTTTCATCACAAAAATGATTCCAAGAGTGCTCACTCTGCTCTCTGGCAAAGGGCTGGAAGATGCTATCTTCACAGAACAATGGAACAGATTAACTACAGCTGCTGGTTGTAGTTTCATCCAAACATTCATTCACTGACAAATTCCTTTGACTGGAATAAAATGTTAAGGGGAAATTGTTAGAAATAACAATGAAACAAAAGAAGTTTGGCCAAATTTAGAATACTGATGCCATTTGTAGGATTTTGCTTTTATATTTTTATCACAAGAGAGGAAATTTAGGTGGTTAGTTTTCAAAGGTCCTGTTCTTCTGAAGGAAGACAGGATCCCAAAGTGGGGAAAGATCTGCTTAACCTGAAAAGAAACAAGTGCCAAACTAATACATTTTTTTTTTTTCAGGGGGATTTATTTTTTAAGTAGCAAACCTCTGTCGATTTTTAACTAGCTTCAGTATTTATCTGAAAAGTGTTTTTCTACTTCTTCCTCTCCATCAGGCAAAGAGAGGAGATGCTTCTCTTTTTCTCTGAAGCCAGCAGCAGCCCACCAATAAAGACTGTTCCAGTTACTTCAAGGTCAAATTTTGGTCACATCACTAAATTCACTGATTTAGGTGGGAACACTTTTGTACTTAATTTTTTATTTACAGGATCAAGAACCTACCAATAATCTCTCCAGCACCTTAGGAAACAGATACTAATACATTGAATTTCACCACATACTTGGGTCACTGCTAAAAACATCAGGATCTCTGGATCTTCAGACTCTCTCAAAGCTGAAAGGACACCACCAGATTCTGGCTCTTTCAGTCTTCACTGGTTCTGCCCTCAACTTGAAAGATAAGGATTGTAGCTTGCAAGGAATGTACCTTAGAAAAGAAGAAATCTGCCTGTGTGGAAAGGGCTTGTTTATTCTTGCTGACAGCTGATTCACTTTTGTATGAAAACCAAACCATTTGAGTAGGAAAGTAGCATAACGTGGCTCATTACGACCATGCAGTTTCCCAACAAAATGATGTTTTATAACTTCCAGAACTGTGAGAAGATGGGTCTTTCGGTAACTTTGTCACTCTAAAACAACAAAGTTTTAAAAGAGCATAATGATGAAAATAAGAAATCCTGAGGAAACTGTAGAAAAAAAAATAGAGGGAAAAATCTTTTTTGCTGAGATTTATAAGAAACTGAACAAATCCCAGACTGAGATGAATCCTATACTTCTGTTCCTGGGCTGCATATTTGGCTTGTATATAGGCATCAGCCCAGGGCCTATTATATCATGTTAAAGTTAAGAAAAGTAATTACTGTTTCCTAACCTGATTAACTGTTCCTTAATGCCAGTGCTTAGAGAGTCATACTGATTTAATCATGTTATCTCTTTACCTCCAGAGGAAGTATGCGCTCCATTACAAGATTGCTCTCATCATAAACTACCTGGGGCACTGTATATCAGTAGGGGCCCTTATAGTTGCCTTTATGCTTTTCTTGTGCTTGAGGTGAGTAATCTGTTTGCATGCTTCTGACTTGGTTGGGTGTGTGACACTTGCTGGGTTACTCAAGCCCTCTCATAACACTGTCCAGGTCGTGGATGGTGTTGAAAAATGGTCATGGCTTTTACACTCCCAGGCACGGACGTGGTTTCAGTGACTGATGCATTGGATGAGCTGTAATGGTGGCTTCTGTGCATAGGACCTGAAGCTTATTTGTATTCAGAAAGAGAGCTGTACATGACTTATTGATGCAGAAAAAAAAAATAATTCAGTGAGCACGGAGTGCTTCATTCAGGGAAACTGGGATTTGAGTGTGTCAAGCTGCAAGTCTTGGGGGCAAGTTTACTTTTTGTTTAATAAGGTAGTGCATGATAGTGTGAGGCATTTTACATCTCCTGACAGATAATGCCTGGATCTAGACCAAAGGAGATAAAATGAACTCTTCCCGTTTTGCTTTGGGTTAATTTCATGTTTTCTTCCGTTAAAGAACTTAGAAGTTTTCTTAAGTAGCAAGAGAAACATCTTCGGAAGAGTTTTATCCCCACCAGTGCTCATGAAATGAGGAATGCAAATCACTGAAACTTCTTCCCTGGTTAGTGGTACTGAAGGGACTTTGTCAGATCAGATGGATGTGTCAGTGAAAGAAAGTCTGTGAAGACTAGAGCTACAGGGAAAAGAGAAAGGACAGCACAGAAGGAAACAGTGGAATGTAGTAGGTAGATGTGTATCTGTCATTATATATAGTGTACGTACACAGACTAAAGCACAGGAATATGTTTTAGTAGGAGTGGCCTGGTTGCATATTTCTGTATTATTCATTGGGTTACCTGACTGGTATTTCTATACCAGTGGGGTTGTCTTGTCTAGGAGGGTTCAACCTGAATTTAGAACCAACTGCACTAAGTCCAGTGCAATGATAATCCTTGAGAGAAACCTTATAGTAGTAGCAGAGGAGAAACAGGTGAAGGACACCACACAACACATACACACACCCCCGCCCCAGATTACAACATGATGATAGGCAGTGACCTAAGTGAAAGCATTTCTTCTTTCCTAGAGTGGAGCATCCCTACAAAGTCTTATGCTAAGTCTTCCTCTTGAGAATTCCTAACAGGGGGATCTTTCTTATTAACAACAGGAGTCTTCTTTCACCCCAGCGTCTATCACCAGAATAATTAATGCTAATGGAAAGAACAAAAAGCTTAAAACTTTCAATGGGAATATTTATGGTGCATCAGTTCAAATTTCTGTTTCAACCTTTTTTGCTGTGTATATAATGCTATTTCTCCTAGTGCTTGGAGACCTGAATTAATTTACACTGAATAAAGAATGCAAATTATTCATTGTAGCTATGTTCCTTGCTTTGATGCTGAATCTTTTATAACTGCTTGAGTGAATAACACAAAAACAATGAGATAATATGGAATAAATGTATCCAGCAGAAGTGGCTGAACTGATCTCTTTTAAATTGTTCTTCTGATATTTAAACTTTGACTTTACAATTTAAATTTTGCAGTCAGCTTCAGCATTAAAAGTGACTGCAGCAATTAAGTACTTCCCTCTACATTCTGTGGATTAAGATAGTCCATCTTTTCAAATTCCCACTGTACCATGCAAAAATTACCTAGTATCCAGCCAGCATTAACCAGCAGGAGCTACCTTGCTGTCTGTAGAGTTATACCTGTTTTCAAAAGTTCTGAAGATGCTCCAGGAAAGGCAGCCCAAGGTCGTGTTGCATTACCAGTTTCCCCTACACAAATTGTAGGCTATGCACATCTTCAAAGTGTCTCAAGAACAAATCAGTTTTGATAATTGAGTCCTATTATTCTGGGCTGGTTTTTTTTTTGTGTGTGGTTTGGGTGGAAGAAGGCTTCTAATATTTGGGTGAAATGAGATTATTTAGCGAATTCCTGTCCAGTCGAACACCCTGAAGACTAGTTCTGGCAGTCTCACATCTCAGTCCAAAGTAGAAGTCTATCAGTTCTTTATTCCTCCCCCACTCACCCATCTACCTCACTCCAAGGGTACCTGCTGAGGATAAAGATGGAGGAGACCTGCAGGAAAGCTCAAGTTCTACATCTGGTCCATATTTTTATGCTTCTCACCCATCACCTGCTTGATTTTCCTTTGCTCTGTCGGTGCAGATGGAATCTCAGACAGTCCTGTCTGAAGGAAGAGACTGGAGCACACCTGCTGTGTTGCAGCATCCCTGCTAAGAAGGCTGGGGGGTCTCTGACACTGGAGGTTTTAAAAGCGGGTTACAGATCTGGTTAGCGTGGCAAAGAGTATTGGTTTGGTGGTCAACTAGTGAGATGGGTGTCGGGCTTTTGGAGATGAGCTTCACTATTACTGTTGTTTCCCCAGCCTGATAGCTGCTGCATTGGTGGGCAGCTTAGTCCTCAGTTGTGCCAAAGTGGGTGAGCAAAAGTACTGGATCTAGTCCCTGTTTTTCAAAATCTATCCTATGTCATCTTGTCACCAGTTCCTGTCTTCCACAGTTCCTTATGCAACCCTCTGTCCTCCGTCACAGCCCACCCTCCACACCAGCAGAAATGTTCTACTGCCCTAATCTCTTAGGAACCACAAACCGAAAGATATTTGGAGGGACAAAAATCTCAGACATAGCAGCAGGTAGTGAAATCCATCTGCCATCTGTGTTTGTGTTGCCAGAAGACCCCAACACAACTGAGAAGGGAGGAGAACTCAACGAAGGACTCCCTTTTTATTGTGAAGACCTATTCTAACCTTGTTTTCTTCAGTTCTGTCATAGATGAACTATTTTTTTCTTGGCTATGCAGTGAAAAATAACTCAGCAAACATTTCATTTACCAACTAAATAATAAAAAGTGAAGCCCACCTTCTGGGAGAGGGCTTGATTTTTGTTTGCATGCTGACTGAATAGCCATGAGTCATTGAGACATAGCTCCTAATGATCTAAGTCAAAGATAGTTCCTCAACGTATTAAAAGTGGGAGAACTATGGTGTCTTTACAATGCAAAACAAAACAAGCACACAAACAAAACAAAAAAAAAAATGCTGAGAAGGGAAAATGAGGGATTAGTGCATAAATCAAAGGTGCTGTAGAGCTGCATTGATCTCCTACACAGGATCTGGAGAGATTTGCTGAAGGCACTTCACAGGGCATTGTTAAATGTATCTGCACTACTGTGATTCTCACAGTCTGGGTGTTCTCATCAATAGTAAAGGTTTGATCCATTCCTCAGGTGCACGCAGGCAGTTCCCGCTGGCACGGCTCTCATCATGCCATATAATCACATTTTCACACCAGTAAAGAAAAAGTTTTCCATAGGAGAAACCCTGGTATCAGTAATATCAGGCAAGTTGAAGGGAATTAGAAAAAAAAAAAAATTAAAGCACTTATACAGAAACCCAAATTGCTTTGTCCTGGCTTTTTCCTTGTTATTTTGCTGTTAAACCAGCCTCTGAGGTGGAGTCCTTTGCAGAACTCCTCACTTGTTATTACTCAATATGCTGGCAATGGCCAGCAGTGACCTGACTGGATTCAATCAGAAGATGTTTTGTACGTGCGGTAGTGACCGAAAAACAAGTACGGGAAGACAAATTCTGGGAAATGTCTAAGTCCCTGCTGAGTTTTGAATCCAATAAAGAAGGATGGTGCTGAAAAGAAGACAGGCTGAAGATTAAAACTGACATGTGTTTCTGCACAGGTCGCTGGGTAAAGGCAGCTCTAGAAAAAATCAAAGCCGCAAACATTGGCATAATGTCTTTTGTCACTAGTATGGTGGTAGTGAAAGCAGATTGAGGTTTTGAGGGAAACTTTGCTTTCCTGTTGCCTCTGAATTTATTTCTTTCTATTTTCCCTTTAAAGCATCTGACTTTTTTTTTTTCTCATAGGCCTGAGACAGCCCTGCCCCCTCACCACAGCCATCCCTTTCTTTTCTAAATCTCTCATATTTTTTCTCCCAGAAGACTGAAACTTTTTTTTTTCTTGAAACAACAGTCATGGGGGTTTTTTTCTGGGTTATTTTTTTCCCTAGCCATCTCCTAGGATATAGGAGAGAGGAAGCTCTACTTTCCTTTTTCCTCCTCTGTTCCAAGCTCCTTTGAACTGCTTCTTGATCTTCAGTCTGGTGTGCAGTTGATGTGACTGCTGCTGCAGGCTTCTGCTAGTATGAAGGGAAAATTTTGATGAAATGATTTGTAGAAACCCATCAGGAGGAATGTAGAGCATCTGTACAGAGTAGGTTTCGTAGAGCAAAGTGATCTGACACTAGTCAGAGCCTAGATAGAGGGTGGATCAAGTGGGTAGATGATCTGCGCAATTAGTACTGGTTTGCACTTAAAAATCTTGTGGTATCTGATGTAGTTAGAGCAGAGCAGACTCCAGATCAGAGGCACAGCCCTCCCACACATACCTTTCTGTCATGGAACAGGGGGAAAGAGAGCAAGTCCCAGGACAGGGCGTCAACTAATTGAATTTGTGAGTTTGTGTCACTGCTCCATTTTCCCCCTCATCCCCTGGCTTTCTACCTAGCCCAGTTAAGTCTATTCCATCTGCCCAGCCTTAAATAATGATTCAGGCATGTGGCATTTTTAAAACTTTGTCATAAATACCAGTAGTTACAGAGCATGTGCTCGGTGGATGCAGTGGCTGTAGGTCTGGAGACAGCAAGCTGTCCCACCCTGTAACAGCCCAGAGTCAAATTCTTGAAGCAAGGCAGGAATGAAAACGATGGAGCTCTGTAAATAAGCACTTATGCAATGAGATGAATACAAAACAGCTGAAGTGCCTGTACTGCCTGAAACCATGTGAAGTGTCTCATCTCACAAACGTTATAGATAAGGGATGGAAATGCTTTTTCTATTGATTAACCCCAGGCCAATGTCTCTGCTGCCTGCTACCTTCATTCTCCCCCCTCTCATCTCATATCAATATGACTGGTTCTTTAGACTCTTTGTATAGAGCCTACCTAGGGCAAAAAACACAGGGAGAACAGAGTCCTCATGAAGTCCTGGAATACTACTAATCATTAAAAGCATGCCCAGAGAGTTGTATTCTTAAAATGTGGAAGATTTCATAAGCTACCTCTGAAACAGTAGTACTGTAGCCTAGCAATATGAAGGCTGGTAAGGAGTATTGTTGCTGCCTACAAATGCATCACTGCTGGATAAACATTAGAAACTGAAGAGCTTCTTACAATGAAGGACAAGGTCAACGCAAGAAGAACTGGGTGTAGGTGATTTACAGATTGACTTTGTGAGTGGATATTAGAGGGTGATTTCCAACCCACAGAGCAGAGAGGTCTAGGAACAATGCAGGGGAGAAAAAAATTTAACTTGGTATTAAACTAGAGTTTCAGGAATTTATGAAGGACTTTTACTCAATAACTTCCTTAACCTGAGGTTTGAAGGATCAGGAGGCCACTTCCTATCCTGTGCTTGAAATATGCTCCTAGTGATATATTTCTTTTGATGTAAAGATTTTTGCCATCAGGCACTTGTGTTTGAAGGTGAACACTATCTTGTTTAAATTTTAGTAATAGAACTGTTCTGTGCAAGATTAGATCTACCTTGACTGACTAGCTAAAACTTACCTGTGCTCTGTTCTCCTTTTGATGATGCTGGAATGGTTTTGGGAACTGTGGAGCAAGCCTTGCTATTTTTTTCAAGGTTTCAGAGCAAGAAAGAAACTGAAGTTTGGTCTTTACTGTTTTGATATGAATCATGCTCTGGAGTCCAATTTACTTCAAAAAAAGAACATGTCCTGAGTCATCTCTGGGTAGGAGAATCAGAGAAGATGTTTTCATGCCTAGATGTTTAGAGTTGCCTGCTACAAACGCGCCTGCAGATGGTCAAGTACTAAATAGTTTGATTTCAGTTTTCATCCAAGGAATTGTCCATCTTCATCCCTCACTAACTCCACTGTAGTTGTTCAGCACCCAGCCACTTTCTCTTCTGTCTCATCTAAAAGGTGAATACTGCTGCTTCACATTAATTACTCTGTCAAGGAAAACACAAGAGAGGTGGAAATTCCCTGTTTTGTGTCACCCCTAAATGGGGCAAGTACACTTCTCCCAACATGTGGACAGCCTCTGTGTGTTATGGAAATAGCAGCTTCCCTGGGGAGGTGCCCCGGTTGGACCACTGGAAACACTTCCACTTGCACAATAATCACCGTGACACTTAAGGAACCGAGACCAAGCGCAGGAAGGAATATTTGGAAGGAGCAGGCTCTGAAGGATCCTACATGGTCTTTCCTGAATTCCCGGCCAAATACTCAAAAATATTAATTATTTTGCACCATGTTTTGGTGGAAATGAGGGCAAGGAGAGTGTGAATGGCAGTATCAGTGCCTCAGACTTTCCTCCTTGCTTTATTCACACAGTATCTGCAAAGATGCACAATTTAATAAACATTGCTAATTGTATAATTGTATTAAAAGCAAAAAAACATAACCCCTGAATTCCCTAGCTGGTCATTTAAATTAATTTTCTTTCAGCTATTTTTTTGTTGTATAATTCCGCAAGGGGGTTATGAATGAGGACATGCTGTGCACTCTCAAATTTCCCAAACAGTAGCTGTAAAGCCAGATCAACTGCTCTCAGCTCTCAGTGTCTGGCTTCTGAAGTCCTAAATCTAATCCAGTTGCAGTGGTCACTCTTCATAGAAAACATTCATCCTTACGTGGTCTGGACTGATAACTACAGCCTGCGTCAACAGGGCAACATCTCAGATAAACGTCAGCGGGCTGTAGCCATGCACCGTGCCTCTGCTACCCTAAAGCTGGTTGTTATGGGGTACTAAAACCTGAGCTGCAAGGCAGGTTCTGCTCAAAAGATCCTTTAGAGCCCATTTTCCTGTTTGGCTCAAAATTAACTGACACCTGACCTCTATTTAGGGAAGCAAATTAGAGCAGATGCCTAAAGCCTTTTTTCTTTTTTTTTTTTTTTTTTTCCCATTCAGCTAAACCACAAGCGCACGCTGTTCTATGTGAAGTCATCTGTATCTGACTTTGTCATTCCTGTGGAAATAAGAGAGGAATTGTCTCTGGTCAAGGACCTCATTGAAGAGCCAAGATTGGAGCCATATTCTCAGACTGGGATATCTAGTGACTGGGTTTCCTTTAGCCCATATTTAATCATGTAGTTCTCAGGAGTATCCAGTGACTGGATTTCCTTTAGCCCATAGTTAATCATGTAGTTCTCAGGGGCAGCATTTCTCTCTCTACACTGGTCAGGAGCAAAGCCTAGGCTGATGTATTGTCTGTAGTTGTCCATTCTGTTCATCATCAGCATGCCCATGGGTGGTGTGCAGAGGGCCCTTTTTGACCCCTGTTCACCGTTCTTCACAGCCAGACGGTGCTGGGCACAAACACTGATGGTGAATGCAGCCAGACTGGTCCTGCCTGTGATCCTCTTCTGTGTTATGTTGACTGCATCCCTCCAACCCCAGGAACATCAACACTTTAAGCCTTTGTGTCTCAAGCAGGCAGAGTGCCCCATGTCCTATGATTAAAAATTGGCTTGTGGGCAGGAGTAAGAAGTTTGGAAAAGGCTTAGTGGGGCACAGATGGTTCCACAATGGGTTTATTTTTAGGGTCTAGGCACATCCTAAACACTAATGGAAGCTGCTGCTTTTCCTCTTCACCTGAGCGTTTCACCCTGTCCTTGTAGTGAAGCTGTTATTCGCTTCCAGGCTTTCGTTCTTCCCTTGAAACTACGCTTTGCATTTCCTGTGGGAATATCTACATTTCCCCAGGCAACTGCCACCAAGGAGCTCTTTTTCCCTGCCAACCTCTCCAGCTGCTTTTCCCATCTGTAAGCACTAGGAGTACCAGAATGTGTGCTCTAAATGGACATGAGCACTCAGGGGAAACCAGGAGGACCTCAGGGGAGTCCTCCATGTGGGGTGAAAGCAAATAGGCCATGACAGGCACGGAGCCTGGGAAATAACTTGCTGTTAGGTGTTCTTCCCACTCCACACCATTTATGGCTTGTCCATGAGCTTTGCCTGCCCTAGAAAGCACTGACGGCGAAAAATATCTTTTTGGGTTTTTTTAAAGTCTCATCCATGATTCTGCTTCCTCCTTGTTCAACAGTCATGGGATGGGAAGGACTCCAGCAAAACGCTCTCAGATTTCTCCTGCCAAGTGTCTTTAGACAGACTTTGGGACAGCTGTCTTAATTGAACATCATTATTAATGGAATACTACATGAATTAATAGAAGGTTTCCAAGCTTCTTTAATAAAGTTCTCATTTGCAATTATTGCCATGCAGATGATTCAACTAATTCAGCTTTCGACCATGCTGGCACATGGTTGTGATTGCTACTGTTAATTGTTTGTCTCATGCTTTGAATCAGAAAATAGTAGCTCTGCACATCCTAGAGGAAAAATACCACTCTATGGGTAGAGTGAGAAAGAAATGTGTAAAACGTGAATCAACAGAAAGGCTACTTTGAATTTTCCCAGTGCTATTTTAGAAGCCCCTTTTCTCCATTTCTGAATCAATGAGGCTGCCTCTACAGAAAGGGCTGATCAGATTTGCTGTCTTTTCAGATCTCAGCATTTCCCGTGTCAAAAGAATAGATTTTCTAATACTCTGCCTTCTCTACCCAACCGTACAATTAAGGTCATTTGATGGAAATTATTAACAGAGTGTGCTTTCTCTACCAACAATCAGAAACTGTTTCTGCCCACCTCTGACATAGGCTGCAGTCAACTGCTGGAGAATTTTACCTTTTTTGTTTGTTTTTTTTTTTTATTTCCATTTGCTGCTCTTTTTCCTAACGTGGAAGCCAGGTTATGATACCGAGCAGTTCAGGACACCGGTGGTATGATATCGAGTCAGGCAATGACATTTGGGCTTGAAACATGGTCTGTTCTTAAATCAAATGAAGAGGTCATTATGTGTAATTTCCCACCATACACCTGGCTTTTGGTTTACTAATTAGGAAGGCCAGAGAGAAATATGTTTGCTTTCACCTTAATTGCTTCTTTGTGCCTAACCTGCTGCAGAGCTGGAGCTAATGCTTTTACCAGGCTCTCTGTGCGTGCAGCGAGTGGGAGCCATGTGCTCTCAGATCTTCTTATCTGCTTTTGGCCAGCATGGCCAGATACCTACTCTGGGACTCTCAACTCACTGGAACGTACACATTTTCCTATACCATTGTTCCCAGATTCCCATAAATATAAACCAAGATACGTCATAGCTCAGTCTTCCATGAAAATGTGGTGTGTCTTGCTTCACTCTTGCATCCAAAGCCTCACATCATTAGCCTTGAGGCAAGTGGCTGTACTCTGCAGAATAATAGAGGTCCTCCTGCCATGAGGACCTCTCTGCCCAGACCCACAAAGAAGAGTCACACAGCAGCAGGACTCTTGTGCTACAGGCCCTCGGCAGAAATTCTTGGCTGGTCAGAAGCAGTCTCCTGGAGATCACTCCATAACAGGCAAAACACTGATTCTTAAGTAATCATGAGGAGCCAATAAACCCCTTTTTTTCTCCCTCCAAGGCAGAAACTGTAAGCCCTTCTTTTCTCTCCTCATCAAGGAAATCCTTTTCTTTCTGCCCACTCCTTCATTCAGTGGACGTGCCTGTCTGACACGACTTGCTGTGTTTCAGGCGGATGTTTCGGGCCCAAAATCTGCTGTCAGGCACAGAAGTGAAACTGCTGCATGAACTGTGCTGCTTCAGGAGCATCTGTTGGAGATAGATACACTACCAACTTCTTCCAACTTGCTCCCGCAGCCCATGGGACTGGTGATTTCCTGCTGTCCAGTTTCAGACTCTTTCTGTCCCTCCTCCCTGCAGCTCCCAATGGATGGGAGGGAATATAGTTGTGAGGAAATTCCTCCTCCAGCCTTTGGGAGGGGACAGACAAGCAGAGAAGAGGAAACAACGCAGACAAACATATTTTACTGTGAGTAACAGCTTATGAGGTCTTCATTCCATCATTTTAGTAGAGCAAGCCATGGCCTGACCCCACTGAACATAAACCACAAAAGGAGTTCAGTGACCCCTGGGAGGAGTTGGGGCCAAACTGGGTGATTTAATATTTTTAAATGTGGTCTCCAAAGCAGGAATAGCTTAAAACCTCTGGCTGCCAGCAGCAAGAAGGTAAGAGCAAAGAATAGCTAACAGTTGTCTAACTCCTCTGCTTCTCATGCTGTTTGCCAAACTGTCTCTTATTGATCCTCACCAGGGACTGAGTCACAGCCTACATGGTTCATTTGTCTGACTGAATATGGAAGTTCTTATGTCTTTATGTTGTGGCCTCAATCTTTAAGTCTGTTCTGACTGAATTGCTACAAGCCCTTGTCTTATTCCTTCCATCCTTGGGCCCTTGCACCAGGGAAGAGTTAGTAGAAGAGTCCAGCCAAGGCCATGAACAACACTTTTTGTCTCAAAAAGATCAGAGCAGGAAGCGAATACAGCAAAAGGCTCTTTAATGGAAGCCTGTAGCCTCAGTCTGTGGTGTGTTGTGATGTCCCTGCCTTCAGGCTCTCTGGGATGGTGACTTGTGCTGTTGTTCTTGGAAGCTGGGCTACACTTGAACCATTCAGTCCACACCAAGGGTTGTAAAACAAGTGGGAATGCCATAAACAAAGTTACCTGACATGAGAATGAATGGGAAACCTTCTATCATCTGATCTTTTAGGCTAGAGGACTTTAAATGGCTCTGTATCTTGTAATTTCTTCCTAGCGATGTTGTAATTGTGTCTGAAGCAGCAGTTCAGCACCCAGTCCCCTCATATCCCATTTCTCCCCTCTTTTATGTGACTTTGCCATCGTGAGAAAGTAGCTCTCTGATGTCTGTGCTCTCCTTTTTCCTGATGTTCTCACTGCCACACTCTCCAAATAGCGATATCTCCCAGCTGAAGTAAGAATAACCGCAAGTTTCTTAGCTTTTTGAGTTATGAGGAAGTACATTCATGTCAATCCCTGTGACTCTAGGAAAACTCCATTTGCTAACTTAGAATACAGCTCAATGTGTTTCACATTCCATCTCCTGCCACTTAAAATGTGATGTGAATTCCTTTTGAGGGCTACCTGTGAGGGCAGTTTTTGCTGTTTCTAGAGCACAGACTGGCTCACTTTTTCTCTCCACTGAGTCAAGGCAATAACTGATCAAGGAGAAAGGAGCAGTGGAGCTTATTGTCATCAGAGATTGTTTTAACTGTTTAACAAGTTTTCAAAAAGGGACAGGTCATTTTCAAGAAGTTTATATTAAGGCTTATACATTTGGGCTAGCTTCCATCTACCAAGGGCCAGGAAAAAGACCTGTGGAGGACATATTAGCCCTGTGAGTATTATGAGTCTCTTCCTCAGGCTTTGAGATGAGTAAGTATGACAAGGTCACCTTTGTCCTTTCACCAAACATGAACTGCACTGCAGGTCTCCTGTTACTCACTAGCTTTGTTGCCCTATTTGGGACCTGTCCTTCATTCACAGTCCACCTCAGACTCCAGTCTGGCTACTCAGATAGAGTTTATGCACAGGGTAAGCTCCTGAGCCCAGCAGAATGGTCTCACGTGAATAATGCCTGAGCTGAGGGGACCCTCATCTCAGTCAGTATCCCCCTGGATGCTTTATCTGTACAAAACTGTGATAATAACACTCACCAGCAGCGCCTGTAAATGAGAACAGCTTTCTCAGGTGGCTGGCAAGAGCTTCTTTCCCTTGTTCCATCAATTGATTTAGCTGCGCTCCTCCAGTGCTGTGCCCTGAAGCCTCCATACACTGTATTAACCCTGCTGTTCTCCCTCCCTCGTGTGAACCTGACACAGTTATTTCTCAAGCTTCTCCTGCCCTTGGCTATGAATTGCATTAGTGCCACTGTGATTTCTGTGCTGGTAGTAGTTAGGAGACAGAAACAATTTGAAACCATGTGCTCTGGGCCATCTATGAACAAAAACAAACTTTGGGACTCTTACTGAAAGAAAAAGAAAGGGATTAAAAAAACCCAAAACAAACCAACCGACCAACCAACCAAACAAAAACGGTTAAGTTTATTCTGTGCCTGGGGTGACACCACTGCCTTAGCCATTGAGAAACTCTGCAGCACTTTCAGATGTGTGTTTCTCAGCCTGGCTATGCTGATGTTTCCATTAAAACCGTAACTGCAGAGTGGTGGCCCAGACAGCACAAAAGCCAGTCCTGCCCCTCACCTATTTGTGCAGCTTTGCCAAGACCGTGATGTGATGGGGAATGTGACCGGGGAGAGCCTGCAGCTGGAAAAGCAGAACGCTTGCTCTACAGACTCTTCTCCGTTGCTCTGTTAGCCCCAAAGACATGAAGCTTTTTAGGAGGTAAAAGCATCTACTCACCATCTGTGCCACACACAGAGGGTCTCAGAAACGGAAGGAGGCCATGGGCCAAGGTTGCTGATACCTAAAGTATGGATTTTCCTAAAGGATGTGGGAGCCAACTGTCCCTGTTTTGTGTCCAAAGCATTATTTGACAAGGCTTCAAGCTTCATTTTGGTAAATATCAGCTGTTGGCCACACTTACTCTTTACTTAATTTTACACCAAGAACACATCTTCTCTCAGCACATGTGGCTTTTTGAAAACAAGGAGAGTTTTAATCGTATCTGTAAAGCTGGGAAGTTCCCAACACAGACCAGACCCTCTTGCTTTGAGTCCTGAACAGACATCACTAAAAGTTTGCCTCTGTCCTGAGCATCTCATAATCCAAACAAAAATCTGTGGTTGGATGCAGACTGATTGCCAAAGGAGACAAAACATTTGCAAACTAAGAAGTAATAAGGATGGGAAAGATCATGCAGCCAGTAGATGCTGATTTTGTCTCCATATTCCAAGACATAGAAGAGAATGTGGTTTTGATGACTAGAATCCTGCTGGAGGGGTGGGGGAGAAAGCTTATTTTATGAACTGAACAAAAAAGTCTACAACTATTTATCTGTTCCTGTTTGTCTCTGCAGCCAGTCCAATGTCCTGCTGTAAATCTTGTGGGATTAAGGTTTCTTCCAGCCAGATTTACTGATATTCCAGCATATGGGATGTTTAAAGGGCATCTAAACAGCGGCATGCAGCAAGGATTTCCTGCCCCCCCTACCCCGCCCCGCTCGTTTATCTTCTCTTTGTCAAGAAATACATCCAGGTGTCAAATGTGCCGGATCTGTTTTGTTGTTAGAGTTCCCCAAAGCAATTAATTTCATGCCAGTAACTCTACAATTTGACCTGAATTTCCTCAGCTTCTAGTCCCCTGCCTCCCTCTCCCCTTGAAGCAGTGTTTCAAACTCCTTCCTTAATCTACTAATCCTTAACCTGAAGGGAGCGGGTAAAACATCTCGATGAACAGCAGCCACAGGTCATTTATTTGCAGAACAATCCACAGAGAACAGATCTTAAAGTCTGTCGAGATCCAGATGGGTTCCTGGGGTTCAGTACGAAAGGCAGTAGGTGTTGGTTGCCTGGTTTCATTGAGAGCCTGGCTGTGAACCTTTGCCTTTTGTTGGAAGTGAAATTTTCCAAATGAGACATGTCTCTGACATGTTCCCTGGTAGCACAGGTTACACTGAGAGCAACACTTTGGGGTTTTATAGCCTAAATAAAAATGAATGGGTCTGAGCAGCTGGAGATTTGTTTTCCAAATTGACTGCAGTCGTGAGTCACCCAAGCTCTCAAAAGCAAATAACAATTTCCTACCTGGAGCCTGAGTTGTTAAACTCTGAAGCTGTTTTGCCGTTGGCTTAGTAGGGTTATACCTCTGAGCATCTTTCTGCAAGTTGCAGTATCTGTCTCATATGTGAAAGGTCTTCTCTTGTGCTTTCGGGGTTTTTTTGCTGGATTGCTGTGAAATCTTTGAGAGATTTGCGAGACATAACAGAATTGCTTCTGGCCCTAAGAGTCACTAATTGAGTTCTAGGAAAAGTTCAGTAAGTGTTTTATGACAGCAAAATAGTGTTTGTTATTAAGGAGGTTGGCTTGTTTGTCATGGAGAAGACCTGAGGCAACAGCAAAGTTGGTTACTGGATTGTGCCTTCTCTTTTTGCGGTCACCAGCATGAGCTACAGTCAGTGAGCCCCAAAGACGTGAAGTCAGTTGAGCAGGTTTGAGAACACCACTCTCTGGGTTTGTCCCATGCTATCTAACAGCTTCATTTGCAAGCAAGGAAGCTGAGAGAGCAAATGCAGAATCCTAACCCGATGATCCCAGGAAATGCACTGGCTATTTGAAACTTCATGGGAGTGATTTGAATAACAGGAGTGTTTTGTGTTTAGCTGAGAAAAGAGCATTTAATTGAAAACGCTGTAGCTGCAAAACTGCAACTTGGCGCTTGCTTCCTTTACCATCCCACAAAGAAACAGAAGAATAATGATCTTTTCTTAGATGACTGAATCTGTAATGAGTAACTTTCTGTCTAGCTTCAGTGACGCTTTGGTTGCTGGCACTGGGTGCCTCCTGGAGCCGTTTTCCAGCAGCAAGCACTATTTAAGATGCTCATATTTTACATTGTGCTCCTGTTTTGCATTGCATCTGAATGGGGGCTGGGGAAAGAGTAAAAACAGACACAAATATTTCCTGGTGAAGGAGACTATGCAGCTCTACCTTGTTTAAGAAAGCTTGGTATAGCCAGCTAAGCCCAGGATTCAAAACCAGGAGGTCATGCTCTCGTGTTGCATTAATGGGTCTGAAAACTGAACATCACACAGGCCTGTTCAAGAGACTAGCCAAAGGTAAACTATTCCAGTTTTGCCATTTCACTGCAGATATTTGTCTCCAAATCTCCTTCTATGAACAATGCGACGGACTCCAATGCAGCCTGGTTGTTTGCAGCCTTAGCAATTCTTCTGGGAATGGAGGGGAGGGGAGTGAAAATGATGACCAAGGATGAAATGACCATTTGAATATTTGAGTGTTTCCAAGCAGGTCCTGTTTTGCTTACTTAAATTGATTCTTGTCAAGGGAAGCTCCTCGTGTTACCAAGACAAATTGCTGTATGTGGCTTTGCAAAAGTTACCCTGTGGTTTCTGGAAGAAAGGTGAAAGGAAGCACAGATTTGGCCATCCCTCTGTTGCTGTTTTATATTTATGTCGTTTATTTGTGTCATGAATACACTTCAAAATCCAAGTTTTGCCTTTGGCACTGGCTGCACGGTTTACCCTGAGAGCCGGAGAATGAGACCAGACCCAGATATGTTTGCTTGTAAAGATGTAAGCTACAGACAGCCTCCTAGACTGGTTTTGCTGACCCACTGGACAGACAAACCTCCTGTTCTTTACTATAAGAGGGGTAATGGAGGGGGATAAGCCATGAGGAATTTTGCAAGTGAACAGAATTAGCTTGTATATTTTGTATAGTCATGGATATGTACATGTTCTGTATATATGATTATTTCAATGTATTTCCCTGTTTAGGAGTATCAGATGCCTGCGGAATATTATCCACTGGAACCTGATCACCACATTCATCCTGAGGAATGTGATGTGGTTCCTGCTTCAAATGATAGATCACAACATACATGAAAGCAATGAAGTAAGTGCTTGGAGGTAGCGTGTCTCTGCCGTGTAGTTTGGGGACAGGAAGGGACGCTGCATTTCTTCAACTGATAGAAATATTACAAAGGACACCTATCCACATGCTCAGAGGGACTCATGTAATTTCCAAAAGATAAAGAAAATGAGGTCAGATTTGCTAAATTTTCATTTATTTCCTTGTTACTGAATATAAAAGGGTTGTTGTTTAAAGTAAAAATCCCACGCAAAAGCTTCTCTGTTATCTTCATTGACCTTAGATAGTTTCCAAATTACAATACCATCAGGCACAATATTGTGTGAGACACTAAATTTGGTGGTTCTTGAACATTTTTGTCAGAACATCTTTCAGTAATTTGCACCTCTGGAGGGAAAGCGTTCATTCCACCGGGGCAACTTCTCCATGAGCAGGGTACAGAAATAATTGATATGGCTGTTGAGGCTCTGAATCAGCTGCTTTGGCTGATGATTGTGGGCACCTTCCTGCCTGGAGTCAATGAGACCCCCAAGAAAATAAGGAATAGAGCCTGAAACAGTGCAATTTTTGCCTGTTGATGTGTTTGTGGTGTCCCCTTTTTCTACTAATCCCTTCTTCACCATGCTGGCCTCGAGGATGAAGTTCTATGATAGGAGCTGCATCCAGCAGCAACTCCCTGTCACTGAAAGGAGTGGCTCATTTCTCCAGGGATCTAAACACTTCACTCCAGCTCCTGCTGCTTCTTCTGCACTAGCTCTGTTCTTTTTCTCGACCTCTTGTGGAGGACTGAGACCTTGGAGACTGATCTCACTAAACTGGTGGAGAACTAACCCAGCCAACAGAAAAGCAAGGAGGAGTTTTCTGCTGGCATAGCCAAGTCAGCTTTCTGATGGGTGATTGAGAGTCAGAGACAGATCCACAGAACAAAAAAAAAAAATGGGAAGGTTGAAAGTGGCAAGAAGTGGGATGTCTTCTTTTGCATGATGTTGAGCGCTCTTGACAAACACCAGCTGTCACCGTGCTCCCATTTCTCTTACTCTCTCTGTTATTTCTTGTTCACTCAGGTAACTCCCAACTGCAGATGCTTGTCTGAGTGAGGACATTCAATCAGTCCTTATGGAAGTACTGTAATGCCTCCCCCTGTTTAGTCACCCAGCAGCCCCCATAATAAGAGGATTTCGGAGTGGATTAAAATCATTCACTCCAAAAGAAAAAAGCATTTTTCTTTTTCTTGGGGAATAATTCTACATTTCCTTGGGAAGTAGTCCTTTTGCCATGTGTCTTGGCAGGGATTTTTAATGTTCTCTTTCCTTTGTGATATTCTTATAGTGGAGTATTCTCATTTTAGGGCTATCCCCTGGTATTTACCTCCATAATCAAGGAAAAAAGTGTACAACAAACACACATGCGTGTACCCATACACACCCCCACACTTCATACACTCTCTCTTTGGAAACCAGGTGGACAAAAGTACCTGTAGATTATGGGCTGGATTTGTAGCTGCTGAGAGTCAATGTGGCTCCACTCATGTAGGAACTAGTCCTGTAGAAGTTGAAAATCACCCCAGGAGCTTGGATGCTCATGCAGTTCTGTGTTAGCTGAGTACTCATTATCCTTGGTTAACTTCTGAAACGTAAAATTTGACATCTGAACTTTAATCTTACACTTTGGGAAAACAAATAGAAAAGTCACTAGTACCTAGATGAAGAAGTCTGTGCATAACTATATTATTATTCAATCAGATGCTCCTTTGAGAAGATGTAACTTCTATTAATTCACTGTTTGCTTTGTGTTCCTGACATTTTCAGACTACAGAAGATGGGGGTGTAAGTGCTTGATTGTCAACAGCTTTATGCTGCATGATTTACTCTCACAACAATACCATGACTCTTAATACAGAATTTTACAGTTATTTAGGAAGAATAAGTTTGAGTCAGGCATTCAAATGCCTTTTAAAATGTGACCACAAAGTGCCAAGGAAAATATAAACCTGCAAATATAAGTAAGGACAGATCAGTTTTCATTAGCTCATCTTTTCTCTGCAGAACGCTGCAGTCTTTTGGGGAAGGTGCTTTAAAGAAGCTTTGTTGTGCTCTTACTGTGGTATAAGGCAGAGTCCAGGTAACACCACCAAAATCGATGGGAGCAAGGTCATTCGTGCTGGTTAATGATGTGATCTCTTCTGTGCTGAGCAGTGGAGATTAAATAATGTGGTTAGAGAAGCATCGAGGATGCAATATGGAAGCATTTTGCGTGAAGTTACAGTGCTTATGTTAATAAATCAAGAAGTGGAATCTCTGAAGGTATCCGGAGCCTAATGGTCGATACATGTGGGGATTAAGAATCCTCAGTCAAATAAATGAAAAGGTATAAATTAATGAGTTCTGCAAATTGGGTTTATTATTCAATAATAATAAATCCACAATTCCAAAAGGAATTGCTCAAAATTCATTATAATCTGGTTTCCTATGGAAACGATGCAGAGGGAGATCTCACCACCAATTGTGTGTATTTGTCTTTATCTGTCCCAGTACCTTCCCAAACCACTGGCCAATTCCACTCCATTCTGACATAGGAATAACAGGCTCAGATATAATTATATTTTACAATTCTTGTGAAATTGTGCAGCTCTGGAGAGGACAAAAACTGTGTAAGTCTTGCAGTTGAGAGAGGGAAGGGAACAAGAGTCTAAGTGTTACACCAGAGACTTTACATGAGATTGAGGCCACCGGGAAAAATTTAATTCATGCTTATACCTTTGAAAAATCGAATGTGAGATTTAGAGTCTTTGGAAGCCTAGTCCTACTAGTTTGAGGGTCAATCAGAAATGGAGCCAAAAATAGGGTTGGGGCTTTTTTGTGTGTTTGTGTCTATTTCCCTTAGCTCAGGCTGAAAGGGAAAAAAAGAAAGAATATTTAATTTTCTTTAAACAAAACTTTGAAAACAAAATGTTTCATCTTCTTCTGAGTTGTTTTGGTTTTTAATCCTATTTTAAAGATGAAGCCAAGCTAAATTTCAAGTCTTAATGAAATAATACAGAAATGAAAGCTTTAATACATCCAGAAGATTTCTTCTGGGGTTTTTTTCAGCTCAATAAACAGAAATGATCACAACCACTTTGTAACTGTGTTTCTTGCGCAATAAATTCTTAGTCCACAGAATTTCACTGGGTTTGATAGTGCATCTGCTGCTCTGTTGGCTGCCTAGAGATCATGAATACCTCGTGCATATGAAATCTGAAATGAAATCAACTGAGGGGCAAAAGTTTCAAGAATTTTAGTAGAGTTAATTAAAAGGCTGGAGAATGGTGAGACCAAAATGGCATCAGTGATAGCAACTAACATAGGTAATTAATATCATGCTTCAGGGAATATGCCGAGTGCCTCCTTGCTCAGAAAGAAATGTTCCCAAACTTCTGTGTGTAGCGCTATGGAAATTACCACCAGCAGTTCCTTGTGATTTCTTGATGTGATGTTCCTATCTGCCTCTCCACAGCCAATTGTGTATTCCACAGCTGTGCTCTCACCCCACAGCCGGTAGAAGAAGACGCCTTTCCTGATACATTGAGCCTGACCAAAAATTCCTGTTGAAGTCGTGGCAAAATTTAGAGCTGTTGTGTGTAGCGATGTGATTTACAGACTGAAACACTAATGGCAGGAATAGAGGGAATGAAGTAGCTGATAAAAGCATATCTTTAAAGTAAAATATCTTTTTTTTTTTCCTGAATGTCAGCAACGCTCCTTTTTCTTCAGTGGAAATGAAGCGAGACTGTGACATTAACTTTTACGCTGTATTTTCTCCACGTTGCTCAGCAGGTGTGTTACACCACCAAAGACATGCTTAGGCTCTTGTGTCACCCTTGGATACAACCAGAGCTTATGGCTGTACCTCTCTGAAAGACCATCTGTAGTCAAATGACCTGCCTTCTCTTGTCTTCTTTCCACATGGCTGCTTCTGAAACTATTTGCAGACCGCTGGTGTGGACGTGCCATAGGGCACATTAACTTTCCAGACATGCTCAGGTACAAGAGGTCCTGCGTGTTGTGGTCAGAGCCAAGCCTCAGCAGGCATAGCTCTGACTTCCTGACAGCACCTAAGACACTGTGATTCCAAGTCACAGGCATAAAGCTACATCCCGTGAATTATTTCTACCATTGATTTTTAAAGGGATAGCAGCATAGAGAATCTTTTCGATGTTCTCACCGTCATTTCAAAATACGCTTTTCTGTTTGCTTTCCAGCCCTGGTGTCGATGTATTACCACTGTCTACAATTATTTTGTGGTGACCAACTTCTTCTGGATGTTTGTGGAAGGCTGCTACTTACACACCGCCATAGTGATGACTTATTCCACAGACAAGCTGCGGAAATGGGTCTTTCTCTTCATAGGATGGTGTAAGTGACTTGTGTGTTTAAAATGGTGTTACATGGTACCTGGCATTAGAGGGATGAAAACAAGAGCTGCAAGAAGAAACTTTAAAAATCCCACTGTGGTGAAACCTGACATTCAAACCTGACTTTATCAGAACAACGTGAGGTTGAGTTTAAGTTCTTCACTGTGGTGATGACATAAAGCTAATAGGTTATTGCTGGGATTATCTTCTTCATTTAGATCCTCAGACTTCTGGTGTTAAGAAAGGGAACTCCCAGGCTCAGCGTTTTGGGAATGCAGCAGTTCGTACCACATCCCTTTCAGTTTGATCGGCAAAGCAGCGATCCCAACCCCTTACACACTGCTGCTCAACCCAAAGTCAAACAGAACAGGCACCGTCCGTGCCATGTGGGCCACTCAGTCTCAAAAGACGCTTCCAAGTGAGGAGATGGCTAGAAGAGAAGCCTAATTATCTGCCAGTCCGACTGCACGGCTGTCTTTTGGACTGATGAGGGATTTGTTCCTAGAAAACAGCCTTTAGCAGAGTCACGTGTCATCTTTGTGCTGTGCTTGTGGCTACTCAAAGACAGAAAAAGAGCTCATTGCCTGCCCTGTTCCCTCACTTCTCCTGGGTCAGCCTGGGCCAGAGCAAAGGCTGCTGCTTTTCCCTATCTGCATGAACATGAGCTGGTCCATCGGTACAGGCTGAGAACCGACTGTCAGGGTAACAGTCCTGCTGAAAAGGATGTAGGGCTTACAGTGAAGATAGGCTGAGTATAAACCATCAGTGCCTTCTCATCATGGGTAAGGCAAAACTCATATTGGGCTGCACTAGGAGAGTGGCCAGAACACTGAGGGAAGTTACTAATACTTTCTACTCAGCTTCAGTAAGGCTGCCTTTGGAATACTGTGGTCAATTTTGGGTCTCTTAGGTCAAAAGGGATGTGGAAAAAGTGGAGATTATGGAGTAGAAGAGTGTTGGTATGATGAGTCATCTAGAGGACATGGCTTGTGAAGTGAGGCTGAAGGAGCTCAGCTGGTTTAATACGGCAAAGAGGAAGCTATGGAGGGATCTGTTAGGCAGCAGGAATGATTTGAAGGATCATTGCAAAGATGATGGAGCCCAATTCTTCTTGGTAATAGCAGATGTTGCAAGAAGGAACAATGGTCACAAATTGCAGACTGGAAGGTTCCAGTTGGATGGTAAGAAAACAGAAAATTTACCAAAAGGTGGTACAACACTGGAACAGATGACTTAGAAGCTGTGGAACATCTGACCCTGGAGGTATTGAAAATTCAGCAAGGCCAAGGTGAGCTAGTGTTGATGGTTCTGCTTTTATCAGGCGATTGGGCTGGATGCCTTCAGAGGTCCTTTGCAACCTCTATATTCATGATTTGAACTTGGCTGGGAGAGATTTGGCAAGACAAGCCCCGTCCGGGCAACTTGTTCATTTAAATGTGAAATCTGAGGTCAAACAGAACTAGTGAAGTTGGCAGTTCTTTTCTGTTGAAAGAAGAAGGGTGGAAAAAAGTCACAAACATTTTCTTTTCTGAAAGTGGAACGACATTTTGCCCAGAAATGCCGCTGCTTCTCAGAATTGAGCAGAATTGAATTGCAGTTGAGTGCAGAAACAGCCTTTTAAACAAAATATGTAATTCAATCCAAAATCAAATGGGAGGAAAGAGGAGGTGTAGTAGAAATAAAATGTTTATGTGGGGAATTGATTCAAGGTTTTTTCAATCTTTTTCAGTTCTGTCACCAAACTGGAGAATGAGCTGCTCACACAGCTCTCACAGACCCCCTGACTGATCTGATCCCTAGTATTTTCCCTCCCTACCTCTCTCAGAGCACTCTGGGTCTCTGATTACTAATGTAGGGCTGGTGTGAGATTAATATACCTTTCCTCTCACCCTTTTGGGAGCTTCCTGGCTCCACTTTGGCTTCTCATACGTCATCTTTTATAGCACCCTCATTCCCAAATCCATGTTCTTCACAAGGAAACATAAGTTGTTTTCCTCTAGGAGAAAATGGCACATGTTTTTCTGTTCCTGCCTAGCAAGAAATGGGGGAAACAAATACACCAGACCCTGTGAGTCAATGGTGAACAAGATGGAAGGTAACGCTTGTGCAGCACAAGAGCCACGAGGGGTGATGGTGCAGGAGGTCAGAGCTGCTCTATACTTCTTGCTAAGGTTAAAGATGACCACTTAGCAATTCAGTCCCTTCCCTACTGTATTGTGGTTCTTTGCACTCTGCTTCATCTCTTTAAAACCTCCGTTTCTCATAGAAGAGGCAAAAAATGGGGAGTTAAAAGGCTGTGTTAGATACAAGATCATGGTGACTCCTACAAGTCGTGAATTCACCTTAGAGTAGCAGTGATTGCAGGGGGATGTGACCCTGGAGTTTGGAGTGAGGGATGGAGCTGGAGAGGTGGTTTGGTTTTGCCTGATTGACAGGTTAATGGTAAAAGGGAAATGGAGAGGGGAAACACTCCTCATCCCATTTTGACACCAATCCAGTGTTTGATTGGGGAATGCCTGGATGAAGAAGTTCCTGTTTCTCCCAGGAGATCTGTGTCAAAAAGCCAACCCCACTTAACTCTTTCTCATTTCCATTTTCCTGCTCCAGCAAATCCCCCTGAAACCAGCTGGATTCTGAAGACCTAACAGACAGCAAGCACAAGGGCAGGGCTCTGGAAAGCAAGGGATGTGACACTGCAGGGACATTAAACACACAGATACACCTCATCTACGACAGTGAGGTTGCACACCCAAGGAGCACTATTGTAGTACCTTCTGCGTATAATTGAGAAAGCAAAATATATGGCCTTGATAAGGACTCATTTTGCAGACACGGAGCCCACTGCACGTCATAGATGGAATGATATCTTTAAAGTTAAGCGTAGCTGAATCCTTTAGAAAGGGCAAACAATCAATGGATTCTCTCTGACATTGCAAGATATCAAGAGATTCTTTCTCATAATCTTGTTTCACAGGGAAGACTCAACTAAAAATGTTGAAATTTTTGAAAAGAGGCTTCATCCAAAGAGCCCCGTAAGTTGACAAGCCTCTTGCTGTCTGGGAAATAAAAATGTAAACACCCACCTCCAAATTATGGCTCAAAGTTTTTGCCGTATCAACTGCAGGAAAATCAAAAGGAACCAAAATTGCCTTCAGGCCAACCAAAGCTGTTCTGATCACTTACATAGAAATATAGGTATATGTAGTAATTTTATTAGCTTTTCTTACTAGTTCTAGAGTTTTCTCTTTCGGAGATGATTTTTTTTTTTTTATAGATACATATGGAGGTCTTACCAATTGTGATGTCTCAAGTGTACCAAGATAGGACTACTTGTATTTAGAGTCTTCCAGTTCATTAACTGAGACTCTCCTCACACAAATTGAATCTACATCTGTACCTTCCATCCATCCCTGGGTTGTGATTAACTCCTGATTTTTTCCTTTTGCAGGTATTCCTTGCCCAATCATCATTGCCTGGGCCATTGGCAAACTGTATTATGAAAATGAACAGTAAGTGATGTTAACATTTGTGTTTATGTGGCTCTTTAAAGAAATTAAGAAATACCTGCAGACTGAACTGGTAATTTAGAAATAACGCTGATTGACAAGAAAAAGGGAAGATCACATCATCTGCTTCCAAATCCAGACCATCTCAAATTTCAGAGTACTACTTGAGTCAACTCCTGAAAGTCCCTTTCCCAAATATCCTTGGCCAAGCCCTGAAGGTCTTGTTTGATAGCGTTGTACATGATTTATAGTCAGAATAATCTCCTTCAATGGGAGTTTTACTTGAGCAGGACCTCAGTAAAAACTACAGTTGACTGCTAAAGGATTTAGCCTTCTGGGTGTGCAGAATTTGGTTGTTAGGCTGCCAAGAATAGTCTCAGGACTGGAATTTTTGTATTTCTGTTTCTGGCTTTTCCAGTTGGAAGCAGTTAGTGCATGAAATGGAAAAATATGAGAGAGAAAAAAGCATCTGTGTTTGGGGAATTTTCCCCCCAAACATTGATAACTGGTCAGATATAGCTCTGCTTGTACTTACAACTAGAGTTTGGATCCCTGTCTGTTATCTCTTACAGATCCCTTCCCTAACCTAGAAAAAAATCTTATCTTCATGAATCTGTTTTTCTTATGACCACACTGTTGGTCTGTCTGTAGCACATCTGATTAAATGGGTCTACCTTGTAGGCGTCAACATTTGCGTTAATCTGTGGTCTCTTGCAATCAGCGGTGATCAGTCAAAACAGTGAATGCAGTCTAGGGTGCATTTTATCTCATCTGGAAGGAGATGTCCAAAGGAGGTTGGATGAATTAGGTTTACATGCACTATTTCTCCTGACTGTAAGGGAGATGGATGAGATGAGTGGCTGAGCCTTGGACATCCCTGCTGTAGGCATGGGATGAATTCTGTTATACACTAAGTTCCTCTTCTCTGATTCCCACAAACTTTTGACCAATCTCTCTTCTCTAGTTTTAATGGTGACTTTGAAGCTGATAATCTAATTCCCAGGAGTTACACATACTGGCAGTCAGATAGACAGCCTTTCACTGAGGGAGAAGTTTTGTGTGATTCCATTCCTGCTTACAATAATCACGCAGGAGAATTCACACTATAGCCTCAAAATGGCAAGAAAAAAATCAGTTAGAACTTGTTCCTTGTGTGTCGAAGTCAATCAGCCCTGAGAGATAATCTCAGATCGTCGGATTTTCCTAATGTCTGTATTTCCAGACCTTCTTGTTTCTGGATGTATCCAGGTTCACAACATTCTGGGTCTGCCCCATGGTCAGGTTCCGTGCAGTTGTTACTTTGCACAAGGCAGGGCAGCAGGACAGCTCTGTACAGTAATACAGTCAACAGGTAAAGAAAGACAAAGTGATCTTGTTTGGTATGCAGAATATCCAGCCTGTTCCTCTTGAGTCTCTGGGCTCAACCTCTCTGCCTTGGGTGGGTTATCAAAATGGAGCTTGTGCTTTTAAATCCATGTCATGGACAAACCCATACACTCCATCTCATAAACACCATCTGCCCAGGGAGACACCGTGTTACTCTTTGTCAACCCAGACAAACCTAATGTCTTGGGATGTTTTCACCTTTCTGTCTTTAATGTTGATGCTTGCCTTGGAGAGAAACATTCACATACATCCTCACTGCACATCACAACTACTCCAGATATGTTGTGCCTTGAGAAAGCGCAGAATGTGGCTTCTGTCCACCATAGCGTGAGGTGTGATGGCCTGGAGCCTCAGTATTGTGCTTGCTTATTGTTCGTGGGGCCAGACATTCATGGGCTTCACTCTGCTTGAGAAATCGAGACTGGATGTTTCAGTAGTGTCCTTTCTTCGGTCTAGCACGTGCACCCAGCCAGACAGGCAAAGTTCTTGTAAAGGAAGAGCTGATAAGGGCATTAAGCTGTAAGGCAAAGGCTATTAAATGAAATCTATTCTTTTTGCATTTGTAGTAATGTCATAGGCAGAAGTGACTCAGTAAAGTAAATGAACCAAAGTGAAACAAGATATGAGTAACTTTGCTTGTCACAAATCTTCAGTCATCTCAAACATGAAAGCATGTGATACTTGAGATAGCCCCTGCTCCAGACTGCCTCCCAAACTGAGGAACAGAGCAGATTCTGCTGAGCAGTCAAACTGAAGCACACGTAGGAATGAACCTCTGGTACGTGGCTGTGAGATGTGCGCATGGGTGTATTTGACTTACTTATGGTCTATTCTCCTCTCCAGTCCATCAGCCATTGGGGCAGTTTGGACCAAACTTTGTGGCGTTTACAAAATCCTTTATCTGTGCTGAGATGATACAGAAATTGTGCCTTTAATTTGAATTCTGTGTGTGCAAATGCAGACAGATGGGATAAAACTATTCCCAAGCTTTGAGAAATAAATGCTGTCAGGATGCTGGAGTATCTCTCATGCTGGGAGGGTTGGGAGTGTTTAGCCTGGAGAGAAGGCTCAGGGGGATCTTACCAATGCTTATAAATACCTTACAAGAAGGTGGAGCCAGATGCTTCTCAGTGGTGCCCAGTGACAGGACAAGAGGCAGCGGCACAAACTGAAACACATGAAATTCCACCAAATATCAGGAAACATCTGTTTACTGCAAGGGTCGTACTGGAAACACTGGAAGAGGTTGCCCAGGGAGTTTGTGGAGTCTTTATCCTTGGAGCTACTCAAAAGCCAACTGGGCATGGCTCTGGGAAACCTGCTTCAGCTGACTTTGCTTTGAGCAGAGGGGTGGACTAGACAATCTCCAGAGGTCCCTGCCCACCTACCTCAGCTATTCTGTGCAAACAGGCTGCTCTCCCCAGTCAGCCTACCTTGACCACTGGAGAGGTCATGTGTTATTCCCCCATGAGGTCAGATCTAGCAAAGTGGACATAGTCTGAGACTGTTTGGGTATCCCAAAGGAAAGCCCAAAATTCAAGACAAAATTGGAAACTCCTCTTCCTCACCTGCATTTCAGCTGTCCTTGAAGTTGTTCAGAGGTTGAACTGGGGTTCAAGTTACGTAGCTGATAATAGTTTAAAAGCTCAAAAGAGCACACAGGAAGAATGTTAAGAAAACACTTCAACCAACTCCTTGATTTTTTTTATTTAATTTTTTTTTTTTACACCTATTAGAAACCGTGTTCTGCATAGTGAGTCAAAAATAATTGCTCCTGTGGCAAGCATCCTGTCTGGGGTTTAGCACTTCTTTAGGAAAATCTGTCAGCTCTGAAAAAAATACTGTTAAGTCTCTATAAAAAACCCCACACATATGATTAAGAATTATTGTAGTAATTTCATTGATGGACACTTGGTAAGGGGAAGAACATTAGAAAGATCTAATTAACAATAATGATAAAATAAGTGGTGGGTTTTATTATGTAAAGAACTATCAGACAACCATGAAGAATATTAATTAGTGCTATTCAATAGAAATGAGTTTACATATCTGAGTCTAATCAGAACTGGCTTCCTCGATTGTCCTCTTCAATATTTAGGGAGTGTTTGTTGATTCTTTCAGAGGCAAAAAACTAGGAGAAAAAAAAAAAAGAAAAAAGGAAAAAAAACCCCAGCTTTTATTTTACACAAATCAAATTAAAATTCTGATGCACCAAATAATTCTGAGTGGTTTAGGTTTTTCGTTTTGGTCTTAAAGACATACACAGTGCTGATTTTATGGCAGAAATGATGGCTTATGTTGATTTAAACTGAGAGTTAAGATGACAGGCAGGAAAGTTTGCAATATCTCAGCTAAGGTCCCAGTTTTAACAGACTATAAATATTAAATATAGCTAATCAAATGCAGATTTATGTCATGTCACTGGCAAACATCTATCCTTGCCTCATTTAATGGGTGTGTTAGAAATGTTGAGATTACAATGCAACAGATCCCAGAAAAAAGGATCTTTTTCTCCACTAACTGCAAAAGGAACATGGAACATCATGCTCCCCTGTAGATGTCTGTGTTGTGAAATCTTTGTCCACAACCTTGTCTCCTCAGATTGTGTGAAAGTGTGTGTGTGTGTGCACATGATGCTTCACGCAATGCAACCTTAGTCTAATAGTGCACTTCAGATCATAAATGTCAGCATTTTACCCTTCAATATGGTCTTACAGTTAAGCAAGCTTTAAATTCCAAAAAGCAACAAGCAGCCTTTGCCCTGGAACCTCTTTTGAGCTCTACCAGCTCTGTTCCAAAATTCTCTGCTGACCTTTTCTCGCCCACTAAGTTCTGCCACATGCCTCGGTCTGCTTCTTATTAGTTCCTCTGCTAGAACAACCAGGTTCCCAGAAAGTCCTCTTCAAATAGCTCTTGTTTCTCTGAGTTTCAGGCAATATATAAGAGTTCTCCCAAAATGCCCTTCAAAAATCTCTCACAAATGTAGGTCTTGCAAGTTCTGGAGAGTTGTATTTCCTGCCTTGGCATATGCTTTAGTTCATTTTTCTTCATATCTTTTCACATTCATAAGAAAAACAAAAACAAATAAAAACAAAAATCAGTTTCATTCATTTAAGGCTGCCCTAGGGATTCTTCTTGGATGATAAATTGTCTGGAGGAAGTATCTTATTCCAAGTCGTGCTCTCATCGCTAAATTTTGGAAGATTAGTTGCAAAATTTATCGATGTACCCTAATTTGCAGTCATTGCACCAGGGAATAAGATGCATGTTTTGCATTTATAAAATATTCAAAGCTCTGTCATTCTTTTGGAACTTAAAGGATGTAGAAATTGATTCAAGGAAAGGCAAACAATTGTGTGATAGTGACTTGTGTTCTTAGATACCCTCTGCACACCTCAACATTTCTGTGCAGTCAGTTCAGCAAGAGCACTTTGCAACAGGCAAACAGCTCCTCTTTTAGCAAACACCACACTTTGGAGAAGGGCTTTGGGGGCATCAGGTGATTCAGAAGAATTCCATGTGAACCATAGCTTTCCTTGCCTCAGTTTATTTGCCTTCAGCTTGTGAGGTGGTATCTGACAGCCTTCAGCCTCTTTGAGGCTGCAAGGATTAGTTCTTGCAGGCGTGTAAAAGTGCAAACCTGCTCCTCTCTCCATGGCTCAGGAATTCCCCTGGTTTTCATGTCTCCAGTGACACGACGCTTATCTTTTGTCCCAAGATGAACACAGGGAAGGCATATTTTTTGCTGTGTAGACTTGTTATGTGGTATCCACAAAAGGGAACAAAGCTCTCAGACTCTTAAACTCCAAAATCTGCTTCCTAAGGGATCTGGAGCTCCAATGACCTAAACCTTAAGGCATTATGAGAGCAAAGTTGTCTTTTCTTGGTGGAACCAGGGTCCAGACCATGTGGCTGTAGCTGTAATATTAAATTAGGTGGGCCTGGAATCATTCCTGGGGCTAGAGTCCAAATAGCATGGAGTATTTCACATCCATATTATTAAACCCTCTTGGCATCCAAATCAGGGTAGCTGCAGTTTGTGGACTGTTGGGAATGTCCTCTGGCTCATGCTAAGTCCAGATTTGTTCTCCAGGAATAGTTCCTGAGTTGGCTATTGTTTGGCCTGGACCAAAACTGCACCAAGGAAAATGTAATGGCGTGAATGATTGAGTCCAGACTCGAGCCTGGTTTCTGATTCATTTACTGAGATAAATATAACTGCCTTCTTATTCTCAGCTAAGAGAATGAAGTGAACATCGGTATTGGTTGCTCTAAAATCACAGACTTAGTCCGTTGTATAACACAGCAGGGAGAAAAACACTTGTAATGAGTGGAAATGAAAGTCAAACCAGCAGTCAGTCACACCTGAGACATCCAGGCTCTCTGCTAGTTTGAGGCCTCTCCAGTTTACCTGTGCTTTCACATCTCTCTAGGCATCTCTCTGGGCACTGCAATAGATAACGGATTTCTTTTTCTTACACAGAATATTTCTATTATCCCTTTTTCAGACCTAGCAGGGCATCTTCCGCGTCCTCCTTGTAGTAGATTCTCACATTTCTTGGAAATATTTACGTGGACAATAGCCAAAACCCTAGTAGGAATACGAATGGTCTAATGGGAGGGCAAAATGGGGCTCAGATCTGTGTCCAAACAAAAGGTGGCTTTTTAGCAAAAAACTCCATCACTTGCTGATTTTGTGTGTAATTAAACAACTCGAAGAACAAAGGAACATCTCTTTATGGTGTCCTTGATATTACAATCTAAAAGAAGTGCATTCTTCTTTATTAATGATTTTCTTATTTGTTTTGTTTCTTACAGATGCTGGTTTGGAAAAGAGCCAGGGAAATACATCGACTACATATATCAAGGACCAGTGATTCTTGTTCTTCTGGTAAGCAAGTTTGTGGGTGGAAGGACACTGCCATCTCTCACTGAGGGATCGTTTGATAGGCATTTGTGATGTTCCACATCTACTTTTATGTAAAATAAGACACAAACAGGGTCAAACATTTGGTCAAAGGTCAACTGAAGTGGCCACAGTAGCTAACACTGAAAGTCAGGATTGCAGTGATCTGCTTTTGGCTGTTTCCTTGACCATACGCCATTCTGTCCTCCCTCCGTAATGCTGTTTGCTTTCCTTTGTACGATGTTTTGAAGATCCGTGAAGGAAAAATGTTTAAACCAGGAGCTATATTACAATATCTGCTCATCCACTTGAGGCTCTTGAGAAGTAGGGCAATTCCATCATGCACGTTGATTGGACAAATGTAGTAATCATGGTCAGGAACTGCATCTCCTTGTATCTTCATCTGCATCTTCTGCATCCCCATCATTTGTTTGTAGCTTTCTGGGTGTTAAGTTTCCTTTTCAGTACCACCTACAGTGAACAGGCTGTTTATCTGTTTACCCAACACTGTCTCCTGTGCCAACCAACAGTAGGCAGAGGAAGAAGGAAGCTCATTCATAAACCATTTTGAATCTTCAATTAAAGTGCAGTGATACCTTCCCAGAAAATACTGAGTACGAATGGAAAAGATCAATCCTGTTAGAAAGGGCAATGCTGAAAAAACCCGATCCTACTGCTCCACTCCTTTGAGGTAGAAGCCACCTAGGAAGAAGGCAGGTGTCCTAACAGAGAATCTGCAGGGCTCAGTGGGATCCCCTCTCTTAGGGAACCAAGACTTGGCAGAGCTGTCCCTTATGCCACTCCAGCACCCATGGAGAAGGTGCAAATGCTCCAGAACAGGCCGTCACTGCCAGGTTTTTGAAGGCTAAGAAGCCTTGCGCTCTCACCTTGTCAGTGCTGTGCCTCTCACGTGATTCAGCATGAAAAAAGCTTCTCTGTTACCTAGGAAGCCAGCTACTAATCAGAGTGTTCCCTAACCAGAAATCAGGAGAGTTAATTTCTATGTTAATTGTTAAGATGCAGCAAACAGATCATATTGTGCATAACTGAGAAGAGAGAAAAAATGTAATAGGAGTCTGATTTTACGTGAAAATTCTTTTCTGTGTGTTCTAAGGAGAGAAACACAATTGGTGTGATACACACAGTGTAATTGTGTGTCACCAAGGGAGTCCTCTCAAAACCACAACCTCTCAGTAAATTTACTCACTGATACAGAGACTAACTCGCAAATAAATCAAATTTAGGCAACACCAGGTAGCAGGTTTGCAGCACTCGGAGCATTTGATTTTCACATCATTGCCTAGAAGTCTGTGAACCTGTCAATGGACCATAATCCCTGTGGTCAACAAGATCTATAAAATCCTCAGATGGCATCATAGGTACATAGGTAGCTTAGAGTCATAAAAACAGCTTTGTTCTCCCCAAAACAGCACTTTCTATTCAAAGAACCCAAAGAGGCACAGAAAATGGAGGGGCAGCTGGAGGTTCCCTCTTTATACACAGGTCATTGTATCTGCCTCTAATTTAGAGCAGCCTTGAGACCCCTCTGAAGTGGGCCAATAACTCTACTGCTCTGAACTGACATTGTGTATTGAACCTTTCTGCATTGGCCTGCACTTGAGCTCTAATTAAAACACTAATGAGATAACAACAGTAACTGCCCTGTGGGGTGGAAAGCCACTGATTCAATTCAGAGAAGCACCATAAGGGCAAGTCCTTCCCTCTCCTTATGGTTACTCCCATCAGAAAGCACTGCAGGGTGAGGAAAAGAGCTCCCTGGAAATGTAAGTTAAAAGGCAAATCTGAAAATGACTTTTACATTATATTCCTGAAATGTACACACCTCCTTCTCCCTATTTTTTTTAAACCCACAGTTGGGTCTTGTCTTTGTCATGAAAATACCCATAGTGTGTTAAAGCAACTTGACAGGCTCGCTTTTTGATCATTATGTGAATAAAATCAAATTGTATATAATGACTCAAGCATCACTTATTATAACTGGAGCTACTGACCCTTTCAAGAGTACTGTGAGAAATGTTGGACTAAGAGGGCAGAAGTTTGACATCTGCCACGTACTCAGGGCAACACAGTCAAACATCCCACCTCCAGTATGTCAGTGTGCCTCTGCCTTAACGTAGGTGAGGACAAAGTGCTGCTTTCCTCTTCCCTCCAGTGAAAAATGGTCACCAGAAACTGAAGATGCAAAGATTTCAAAACTCTGTGACCTCTTTCAGTCACTGCTAATAAGTTGGATCTGAACTAATGAAGAACTGAAATGTTCCAACTGAAGTTCGTGTTTTATGAAAGAACATAACAGGACAATTCTGTGAGATAACCATCCCAGTGTACTACTGGAAAGACAAAGAGATGTGAGTGCTACTAGAAGAAATTCATGTTATTTCCAAAACAAGACTCAAAAAAAAAAAAGCTCAAAGTCTAAAAACTCAATCAAACTACAGTTCCTGTTCACATGTGAGTGCTCACCCTGTGACAGTTAAAATTGTTTTCACCCGCTTTGGTTACTGAAGATCTGAGTGCTCAGGGTACAGCTCAGCTGAGTTTTGTCTACCTGTTAGACAAAGGTAGCTTCATTGTATGTTCAAGAGGCATCATTATGCCATCCAGTGACAATATCATTAGAGTGCTCTTCTTGGTAAATATTCTTAGTTCCAGAGGGATAAAACCTTGCTTCTAAAGATGCCGTGTCTCTCTAAAAGATAGGAGGATTTTGTCCATCAAAATCTATTTCCACTGGATTTGGTGTCTCATTTCCTTGCCTCTGCTTCACCACAGGATAGCGTAGCACCAAGAAACAGGTCATGGAGGTGTTCAAAGCCTCGCTGGGAAATAAAGACTGGCCACAAAGAAAGCCCTTTGATCACAGGAGAAGTCCTCAAGTCCATCTTAAAACCACGTTATTCTCTGTTATATCTCAGAGTATAAAAACTTTGAACAATGCAGTGGAGAGATTTATTTGATTGCTTTCCTACCGGTCTTCAGAAGAAGCTTGAAGATTGACTTGGGCTGAAAACAGGGAAACATTTTCAGAGGCAAAGGAAACTGGGTGTAAATGCTGATCCAGAATATTGGGCAAGAAATCTGTATTTTTATTGAAAAAAAAATGTGAGGGAGAAAATGTAGGTAATTATCCTTCTTTGTTTCATTCCTGAATGGATTTTGGCTTGAACATATCCCAGGAGAAATCTAACCATTCAGTACATAGGATGCTTTGAAATTCAATTTATAAATATACTCTGGTAGGCATTTTCTCTTCAAATTAGTGGGGTTTTAAATTCTGATATCTTTCCTCAGAGTGGCATAACCAAGTTCTAATCATACATCCCACTCTGAAGGTAAAGAAGGAGCAAAGGGTTGGAAATATATGACAGGGCACTGAATTTTACTAAGAAAAATACATTTCTAATGTGCAATTTTAAATGTAATCCCTGTCAAATAACAGGTGAACCATGAAAACACAGAAAGAACAATGGAAAAAAAACAGAAAATAGGCACTGGAGGCAGTGAACTGAGCTGCTTTTTTTCACAGTAGCTACCATTGTGAACTGACCCCAGGTATGAACTACTCTGCAGAATATTTCTCAGAGATAAAATTGTATTAAATTTTCAGTTCCTCAAACTGGCAGGTGAAATATTTAGGGTTTTTTTCAAACTTTACATTCAGCTTTAATAGATTTTTATTTTTTTTGTCCCCTCGTGCTTGAGAACTGAACTGTTTTCTAATGTCCTCTTTTTGGGTCTCGTTGAAAATAATTCACTGCAATCAATTAATTGCTGGCATGGGTGGGTATGTGAGCTGATAGGAAGACCTGGAGCTCACTTCTGTCTCTGCCTTCATCAGCTATTTCCTTCTGAACAAGTGTGATTGCTGCTCTGGGTCTCAGTTTCCCCAGCTATAAAGCAAGCTTAATGATACTTGTCTTCCTTTGTAAACTGCTTTTGAGATTCCTGGAGGACAAGTGCTGTAGAGGAGTTAAGTGTCCTTAAGAAGAAGGGCTCCTCCTTATTGCAGTGTGGAATTTTGCTCCGGAGACAGCTGACATGTACTAAAATGGTCTGTATGATGTGCTGATCATTAACGACGTAGCATTTTTGTGCTGGCAGGATCAAACCGAGATGAAGTTCTCAGGGACCTACCTTGTGTAATTCCGACGTTTCTCTTGTGAATGAAAATACAAAGTTAAGATTGCTTTGCTTCCCCACTGTCTTACCTTTGTATCGTGTGATTTCTTGTGCCGTGATGATGCCTGGTCACTTGGTATTGCGAGTCCCTATACAGCTCTTTGCAGTCAGCCTTTTTGTTTTGCCATCCTGAGTGGCTTAGTGTCACTGAAAATCTCTCACCCTGCTCTTCATTCTCCTTTATAGATCACTAAGATCTGTGTCAAACAGCACAGATCCACTGGTAGCCTCTGTCCACTGACAAAGCTGTTGATGTATGTGTTCACATATACATTCCTGCCCTTTCTTTCTTGCATTTCTGTGCATAACGCTCTTCCCTCTAAACCTCTAACAGCCAAATTTCCATAGGAGCCTTTGAAGAAACAAATTTGAATTCCTTTTCAAAACCTGAGTAGATTATCCACTGGATCTGCCTTGTCCCCTTGCTGACTCTTTCAGAGAACTACACATACCGTGTAATTCTTCCCCTTTTCACTTTATTTCTAGAAATATTCTTATTTCTAGAAATATTCTTCTTTCTAGTGCTTGGAAAGAGTTTGTCCAGCTCAGCTTCAGGTTATGGAATATAGCAATATCTTATATATAGCAATCTCTGGCTGATGTTCTGGAAGACCATGGAGAAAGTTTCAGTAACTCTGAGTTTGTTTAGATGTTCCAAACCAAGGCAGTGGAAAGATATGGTGGTTTTGATAAGTATGTCATGGAGGAGAGTGGAGGTACTCAAGCTTACTAGTATTATTGACAAAAGGGAAATCGTCATGATAGTTAATATAGTTAATCTAAATTAACAATACTTCAAGCACTCATAGGAGTAGGCTTCATTAGCCTTTACTCCAAAAGGAACAGGAACCATTTATTTAATATTGCCCACTTGTGCAATGGACGTTTCAATACAAATGTTTACAAATAGCTGTAGGGCTTGACTCAATAATTCTTGCCATCCCATGTCCTAGTTTATCAGCGTAATGATTCTGTTCAGTGTTCACACATTCCTTTTTCTCTTGGAATGCTCTACTCTCTGCTTTTGCATGGTTATCCTAATGCCACATAGCCATTCTGAAGAGCAGAGCTGGCTTTCTGCCATCCTGTTGCATACTCCAATAAGCCTTTTAAAATCTTGCGGGTAGGGGAAATAGGTTTATTAAGCAACTTAACTAATATTTATGGAATCTATTCCTTTCTGATATCATCCAATAGAGAAAATTTGTGCTTACACCTTAATCGTGATCTTCATTTCTTTTTGCTTGACTGTAGTTCTCCACTCAAAATGTTGCAGTCCACATTGCTAACTCCCTTTCTTTTGATCTTTTAAAAAAAGTAATAAAGATTTGTTCACTTACCAGTTTATATAGAGAAGCATTACACCTATGTATGCATCTATATGCATTTCATTTTTGTTTTGTTTCTTTTTCCTGAAAAACATTTCCTAGTTCTGTGCAAACATCTTCCTTGCTGATGCAATTGCTTCTCAGAAGATTTTCATAGTTTCTGCTGGTTCTCTAAACACGTGTGCTTCCACTTCTACATTATGCTATTCAGAGACTGAGAAAATATTTTTCTTATATATCTTGTTCATTTTCCCTTCTTCTCCCTATCTGACCGTCTTACGTTTTTCCTCAACCACTTGATTGCAGATTTAGTTTTCCTACTGATTTTTTTAAATTTCTTTCTCTCTACAGATTCCCAGTTCGTTCACTGCTACCAAGTTTGTAGTTCATGACCTGCAAACTGGTGACAACCTGAGTTTTTCTTGCGAGTCATTCATCATAATTTTCTGTGGTTTACAAGCATGTTGTCATAGCTACACACAGGATTAGGATAATATGCTAATTTGATTACAGTCCATCCAGAATTTATCTCCAAACCTGCCATCAGTGCTATTACTGTTTTCCTGTTGTTTATATTTTGTAGCTGCGGAGTCAGTAGCGTAAAACAAGGTGTCCAATACCATGTACACTCCTACAATGTCTCTTTTTTTTTGTGACTTCTAATTCTGTTTGTGTGATGTTCAACAGCTAATAAGAAACTCATATGACCAGCAGCATTTGCCCAGAAAACTTTCTCCAAAATTCCTCCTCTCAAGTCTTACTCAGACTACTTTCCAGATAGGAAATCCCATTTCATCAGTGAGTTGCTGGATGTTTCGTCTTCGGAGGAAGACTCTGTCTTGAGTCTTCTCTTGTGGTTCTTACTGTCAAAACATAGCAACCAACCTGCCAGCTGGACTATTCGCAGCAGTAAGCCCGTGTTTGAGGTTGTCATGTCATCTTGGTCATTTTCAATGTGCTGGTGTGATGAGCTGGCTGTTGAGGGGCTGTCAGTCCCTCTAGGCATGAACTCTGTGTGCCATTGTTTACTGGTGGTGCAGCACTCAGCGTGTTCCCACCTTGTCAAGTGAAATGGTTGTAGAGATGCCCTGGTGAGTCATATGTGATTAGAGACCCCATGGTAGTTGACTTGACTGAGGAGTCACCTGCAGTGCGTTTCTTTAACAAAGCTTTTTTGATTATGACATGTTTCAGGAGAGACAGAAGGACCAACACAGTAGTAAGAGGATCACAGATGGGGTTCTAAGATTTGAAAAGAGGCTGTGGACATGCTCATGCGTGATGCAAGGCTCTATTGAAGAAATGATGTGATCCCAACTAGGGCTGGAGATGTGTTCAGACTTGGGTTTAGTCTGAGCAAAGGCAAGGGTCGGTGTGCTGATGTGTAACACACACATTAGGTAAGGAAGGTGTCTGTTCATTTACCACTCGTGCCCTTCCCCACCAAAACACAACTCCAGCCCCTACAACCTTCAGGATGCGCATAGTCCTTCTTTGCTTGCCTGAAGAGTTGGTCTTTCACTGCTGGTCTAGGGAGTCTTTTCCACATTACCGTGATCATCCACCTCATTATGCCTCGCTCTTCTTAATCACATCTCATCATTGCTGATCAGAGAGCATTTTCCAGCACTTTGCTGTACACAAAAAGGAGTCACTGTGGTGCCTGTGGCCTTTGAAAGGGAAACTTTTGTGATAAAAGGACCTGCCTAAGAATCATGTCAGGACGGTATGATACAGCAATTAAAACGAGGCATTAGTAAGCTGGTAGACTGTTCACTTGAGGTCAGGATAACAGTATAAAACAGCTAAAACTACTGCTCTGATGCCAGTTTGAGTTACCTGGGGTGGATTTTACCACATTGCATAACGATGCAAAGTCTAAATAAAATAGCATTTACATTTCCTGGGAGTAAAGAGGAGCAAACATTCTAGGAAGCACAAAAGTACAAGCTTCCTGTTAAGCGTAAAATAGGAAGTCCAGCAGAAATAAGCAAAATGAGTGCTGGTTGTCCATTAACCTCTCAAAAGAGAAGGAGAAGAGCTTAATGACTTCTCATTTAAGCTCCGAGCTTCAGGAAAACTGCAAAGAAGCCTTCACAGTCAGCGTTTCCTCTTTTGTGCATCTTGGAATATTTTGGCTGTTATATCTCCCTAAGACTGATCCATTTCCTCTCACAAGGAGTTTGGGTTTTATGGCTGAAAATTTTTATGACCAAAAACTCTCACTGAAAAGTTTCTTTTGGTTCAAAAGAACTTCTGGGTTTGTATGTTCAGATCATAACTGATCAGTGCCAAGACAGATGGTCCAAATGCTTTTTTGATTGCTGGCTTGGAACTGCATTTTGGGGCTCTAGATTTTCATCTCAATTTAGAAATGAAAACACTCAATTTCCAAAGCCCTGGCAAGATATGAAAACTACTTCTTACCCATCTGTAGTTGGACAGGGTCTTATTTCAGCAATGAGGATATTCTTAGCACAATCATAAATAAAAGTAAGAGAATGAGGAAAAAACCTGGTTTATTCAATCTTCAAGACCTCACCTTTGGATTCATTTTATCTCTCAATAAATATCAAGGCAAAAGTCCTTAGTTCTGTTTCCCATTAACAAGCAGAAAACATGCATAAACAGAAATGAATAAAAATATCAAGTGAGATTAAAGATAATAAAAGGATGCACTGCCTGTAATCATTACTTCTCCACAACGTCCATTCACCAGTCGCCGTTTATGGAACTGATGTGTGGGTTTCATGGTTTGTGGGCTGTCCCGTTCTGAAAGAAATTAATTTGTTGACACAGAGCTCCAATAATAACAAGAAAGTCCTTGACAAGTAATTGTGTACTGTGCTAGATATAGTACAGAGGCGTTTTTCTAGGAAAAATCACTTTGCAGTCATTAAGATCTTTCTTCCTTTGAAACATTACTATATGTGTATATATATATCTCTAAGGAATAAACACTAGAGTCTTCATCTTCTTTGCTTATAATTCAGAATCAGTCTGATTGATAGTCACTAGGTGGATTCTCACTGTATGGTTTCTTTCCAGCTGAGAAAACAGCTCCATTTTCATTTTAAAAGCTTCAGTTTTTACAGGCTGTGTGCAGCAGCTGGTTCCCTTTCTGATTCCCAGTCTTCTATCCTGAACAAACTCAAGCTGTCATTGGATAGCTTAGATTAGTCCTCTTTGAGTGCTACTGCAAGATCCTACTGAGCCAAAAGTCCTTCTGAAGTGAAAGAGTGTTCTTTTAAAAGAAACCATTAAAACTGAACAGAGGGAAATGTATTTCTAGTAGGCAAAACCAGAAACAAGTCTTTTGATGTTAACAGGTTTGCATCTTTTGCCTTGGAATTTTTTGCTTGCTAGGCTCTGCCTTTGAGAGGTTCTCCTATTCAAGTCTTAAAGATCTCCAAGAGAAACCTTAATAGAGACAAAAGGTTTTGGTGCCTCAAAACATTTTTAGTCTTTCATGTAATACAGTGTCACAGATCCTCAGCAGCAACAGCCACATTCGTTCCCTTGAAGCTCAGGTGGGCAATCTGAAGATCAGTTGTGTGGGCAGCTGGTTCAAGTCCAAGCACTATTTATCCAAATCCACTTATTTAAAATATGTCAAATGTTTCTCCCCACTGAATAGAAATAGAGCCTGGGGTGAGCAGCTGCCTAGAAGCAATCTAAAATGAGATGCTAGTCCAACTCAGCTCCTCAGGCTTTAACTCTTCTTATCCTCACTGTGTGATGGAATCACTTCATTGGCAAGGCCAAGTCACTTCACTTTCCTCTCTTAGGCAGCTAATCTAGAATGCGGAAGAATTAGTTATTTTTTTTTCCTGGAGAAGCCTGTGGGATAAAGCCAGGAACAAGCCAAAGGCTGCACTGGTGTCCTGTCCTGGTGCAGCAACAGCTGTGGAAAGTAACCCTGTGAGAAAGTAGAAAACCAAGCCTTGAAAGAGCTGCATATACTATTCATAGAGTCTAAAGCCACAGGGAGATGTGAGTGATTTTTCCAACCTTATTTTATGCATTAAAAGGTGGTAGGATTTTGCTGACTTGTGATCCTCTTTGCATCCCAGCAGTCATCTCTTGGCTGATACATGTGACTTATTTTACCTGTACCTTCCATCCAGCCCAGGATGCTCCACTTCCCCCATCCCATTTACCAGCCCTCTTTGAAAAAAACAAGACTGGTTTGCAGGAAAAGACAGACCAAAATTTGATGTTGCTTTTTTCCACCCTCCTTCTTTTGGAACAGGTTTATTTTTGCTTTTCAAATCCTCCTCGTTCCTCATGAACTGCTAAAGTGTAGCACTCACTGACAATGGGCGTTGTAATGATGAAACCAGGAGAAAATTGAGTTAATGGGTTAGATGCATTCATGAAGGAAAAGCTCACTGAGGCACAGAGATGAGTCTCTAATGCCTGTCTCAAATGCTCCTCGGAGTTGCCTGTTGCTGAAAGCCAAGACTCTGTGCTTGGACAGTGTCACTGAGTATTTGTCCTCACATTCTCTTTTTACACATCAGGGGATGCCTGGAGATCAGATGATCAGGTGTCAGGTCTGACATTTGTCCTTAGGTGGCTACCAGGGCTTTGACAGGCATTTTAAATTAATTTCTTAAATGTTAGCAAAGAGTAGTTGTGTGAGTGAATGTCAGGTCTGGAGTTTGAACCAATTTAAACTCGGGACCTTCCCAAAGAATCCAGAGGAGTTTGGATCCAGGCTTGCTGTTTAAAGAGCAGCTGTTTATGAGGATGAGAACAGGAAATAAAATTCCAAGGTCTCGGTTTGTTTCTGCCGTTAGGTAAGGTGGAATTTGGCATCAGTGTTTCTGGAGACTTGGGTGAACAGTGGGACAGATTTTCTGTAAATGACAGTTTTACTGCAGCACCAAAATGCCAGCTGGGTTGAGGCAACCAGCCATTAACCAAAGAAGTCTTCTGTTCCCTCATGCTTTCCCAAAAATCAGTGTGACTTTGTATTCACGGCTGCTCCACTGGGAAATGTTAAGACTATCAAGATAGGATTTATTTAATCTAATTCAGAGGAGAGATCTGTTTGCTTAAACATAGGTGCAGAGGACCTTTTCAGATGCTCTATCAGCCCCACATGGGTCTGGAAGAGAGGATGCAGATCCTCTAGAAAGCCCACGCTCTTCTGAAGTAGTGGTTTGAGGTCAGGCAGGATACACCACGGCACCAAAAATTACTCTCAGTGACTGCGTTTAGGCGACTAAATGCAACCCTGTAATGCAGCCCTATAGTCGTAGAATCATAAAATGGTTTGGGTGGGAAAGGACCTTAAAGATCATCTTGTTCCAACCCTCCTGCCACGGGCAGGGACACCTCTCACTAGAGCAGGTTGTGCAAAGCTCCATTTAACCTGACAATATACACCCTCCCAACAGGTCTATCTATGTGAGTCACATAAAGAGGCGCTTCAAAGCGGGGAGAGTCATCTCCTGCTGAAGTGAACATCTCAAATAGACAGGAGGAACTGTAATGTAAAAGTAGCTGGTTTTCTCCATTGTTTATTGAAGGAGCTGGTGGTAACTAGCTCAGGGGTAGAAATCTACCTCGGGGCTGTCCACAAGACTACTCAGGCGTGAGACCCAAAGCATCCTCTCCAGTGTTTGAAAGATTGCACAGTAAAGCGGAACTCTGGGAGAAGGATAGAAGGAAAACAGTGTAACAATAAGCTAGTTGCAAGAGCATTCCCCTTCTTGACAAGTAGAAGACTACAAACATTATTGGAAGAGGCAGGGTTGGAATCGCTCTGAAATCCAGGCTTGAGATTACTATGTCCTCAGGTGGATTTTAGTGTCTGTTTTCAGACACACAGGCTTGAACACTGCCCAAGTGACTAAGGATATGCAGAATATTCGGTGCAAGAACCAAGAGTAGATCTCAGGGCGAGTGACCGATGGGCACGTTCTGGCCTCAGTGTTCCCCTCTCCTAGAAAAATATAGAAATAGTGTCTCTTGCAAACTTTCCTCTGTCAAGGGGGCAGCTTGCTAAAAGTAAGCACCAATGTATCTGCCTTCCTGTTGCTGTTGCAGACCAGTGGTGGTCTCTTAACCAGACCCATGTCACGTATACCAGTGCCACCTGAGCTATCAAGAGCACCTCAGATGCTCCTGTGGTCTGTAGCTGAATTGTCTCCCTGAATATGGCCTCCACTGGGGTGTTGAGCTTTTGGTGGCACCCAGGACACAGTGAGCTTCAGCTAAGACAGTCAGTGTTCCTGCTGCCAACCAGATGAGCAAGGCAGCTGTCCCTGGGGCTCAGTGCAAATATACAGGAAAATCTAGGTGAGAAGTATTAATACATCCTTTCTGTGTGTCATCATTGTTTTCGTTCTGCAGCCCTTGGATAGGGGCAGCCTAGGGGAAAAAGTGGAAGAAGGAAAAATTGATTTATATAGAATAGGAGTATTTCTAGCAAAGTAAGTCCCAAACTTTTCAGCCAGCAATTCTCCTTCTGGGCTGATGAATCACACTTCTGCAATTTCGTTATGGATCAAAATCCTTAATTTTTCTGATGCAACCTGTGGCAATTTGAATTTCCAGTTCTCTGCTGTCACATCAAAGTAAGATTCATGAAACTTGAAATGCTCTCTCCAGTCCAGTTCATCCTGTTAATCCCATATGATTAGTCTCGGTTATATTTGGAGCTTGCTCTTGCCTAAGAGTCTCTAATTCCATCTGGCACCTTCCATCATGATTGCAAAAGTGGCAAGTTTTGGATCAGTGCCTTTTTTGCATCCTCGATAGAAGTAACTCAGATCTGGCTCTGAGCTGATGAAGAACCTCGAGATTTGGCAGCAAAATTTCAGAGGCAGAAGGTTTCTTTCTGTGGATGAGGGACACCCCCATCCACCTCCCATCATTAGAGACTGCTTGACCATTTCTTTTTCTGTTACTGAGGAATGGTGCAGTCACCAGTGTGAGGAGTTAAAGATTCAAGTCAAACCAGTGGTATGAGGCTGCTTTTATCTCCGATAAATAGAGAAGCAGTTGACTTCAGGCTCTTCAATATAAGACAATTCTAGCAGGAACAAATATAGAAATTGCACTTTTTTTTTTTTTTTCATATACTCCCTAAGGCCTTGCTCTGCTAAGAAAATAATTTCGAAAAAATGTCACTTGTTAACTCCTAGAGCAGCGGTTTTGTATCTCATGTAATAAGTGTCTCATGTACACGATTCCCAACGCTGCCGGTCTCCCAGTGTTTATTCAGGTGCTTATTGAACCATGTGTTATAAACAATGTTACAGTAACCACAGGGAATGAGGTGATGGATGCTAAGATTCTGTAATCGCTGAAATACACCACGCTGCAGAGAAAGGAAGAGAGCATGTTTTGAGAATACCTTTAAATTGGCAGCCCTGCTACAGCATTCAAAACTAGTTAGAAGTCAATCAGAATTATTCCATTCGTAGACTGTGAAATGGAAGGAGCCCTGGCACTCTGGAAATGCATGTGGGAGAAATATCAGCTCATAAACTTAGGTTGTGGCCTCAGTGGGCCTGAGAAAATAGTTCTGTTGTTCTGAGACTGTACGTCATTGATAATTTTGAGACAATTTTGTTGTAAGCCACCCTATGTTTTGTGTGGAAAGCAGCCCCAAACTTGCCTAGAAGTGCCAAATCTTCTTTTCAGCTGGTTTGGTTTTTTTTCCTTTCCTATTTCCACCAAGAGGAACCTTATGTAAGAAACTCGCTTGCAGATGCTACAGCAACAGTAATTAGAGCAAATCTCAATTCTCGGCGGTGAAGTCGTAACAGAAATAATAATTACCTAACTCACCAAATTATAAAGGAAAGTGGTAAATCCATCATCTCACCTTTAAAGACAGCGGAAAAAAAAAAATAGGCAGTTTTCAGGCACGATTCATCTGCTCTGCTTTAAATGTCTCATGGAATGCAACATATGACCTCCACCAGATGCAAAGGGAGTCCGGCATGACCTCTCATTCATATCCCTGCGGTTCAGCCTTGTGCTGTGGGTCTGGGGAGCCCTTTCCAACCGTTGCAGCCTCCTGCAGAATTGGAGGGTATTTTCAAACACCTGCCACAGCCACACAGCTCAGGGCTGCCAGATTCTCTGTGCAGGGAGCCTTGGATGAGCTCAGCCAGAGGTGGACGCAAATAGCCAAATAAATCCCACCCTTAGTTCCTTGTGGCACCCAGGAAAGGAGTAAAAGGGAGTAAAAATAAGTTGCGTGCTGGGACTCTTGTTTTTGTACTCTGTGGTCATTGCTGTTTTGGAAACATTAATAGCTTTTGGAGATTTGCTGAATAATCTAGTATTTCTAGTAAACTTCTGAGTCAGTTGCAATCAATGGTAAAACCAAGAGGCTGTTTTCAATCAGATTGGAATGGCAAAATGTGCCTTTTAAGATGTAACTCATCCTGCAAGCCACTATTTGACTCACTAGTGTTATTTTTTTCCTCTCTCTTCCTTTTTTTCCAGATAAATTTTGTATTTCTGTTTAACATAGTTAGGATTTTAATGACAAAGCTGAGAGCTTCAACCACTTCAGAGACAATACAGTACAGGTAAGTCAGCTGGTGCTTCTTGCTCTTTCTGGTGTTAACAAAGATCTGCCTTCCGTGCCCTGTCCTTGTCCCATCTCTGTCTTTCCAAATGTCACCGTTGTTCTCAGGAGGTGTCTTTCTTGCCCGTTAAGCTCGTACACTGACGTACACAGTATTTGTATTTATTTTTGCAGGCTGTGGGCAAAAGCATGCCTGTATTTTTGTTCTGTCCTCTCCATTTCAAGGTCCAAACAACGCAAACAGCCTGAGCTTACAGGCACAAAGACACGTGCACGGCCACAGCCACCAGCCTCTTAATTTTGTTCAGCCTTGCACGTGCCCCAACACACAGATGAAATCTCCCCCTTCCAATGAAATCTGAAGGATTCGATTTCAAGTAAGGATAGGAACTTTATCAATTTCTAATGTATTTATTTTTTATTGGAAATGAGGAGAAATTTCTTCACTGAAAGGGTTGTCATGCCCTGGAACAGGCTGCCCAGGGAAGTGGTGGAGTCCCCATCCCTGGAGGGATTTAGAAGATTTGTAGATGTGGTGCTGGGGGGCATGGTTTAGTGGTGGACTTGTCTGTGCTGGGTTAACAGTTGGACTTGAGCTTAAAGGACTTTTCCAACCTAAATGATTCTATGATTCTACAGATACACAAGCATATTATCGAAACAGAGCATAATTCCTTCTGCTGATGACTAGACCATTCATTCAGCTAATCTGAAGAAGCAGTGAAAAACTGTTCAGTCCCTACTAGGTTGCTTCTCTGCCCCAGTCTCTAGCTTTGCAGATGCAGAACAACACGATATCAAGACTTCCTGGCAGATCGTGTGCATAAGCATAGGAAGATCCTTGTTCATAATAATATCCCAGAGAGCCAGAAGTAAAAGAAGAACAGAACCTGAGCCAAAACACTTGTATTGTATCTGTAATCGACAGCAGTATTGTTGCTGATGATCGCTGTGCATACAGATACTTACAGCAGGGTTTATTGTTCTTTTTAAAGCACAGGGGATGGAAATGAAGGGTGATTTTGCCTCCTCCCATCAGCTGGTACCAGCTTTAGCGTAGCCACTCAGTGGGTTGCATCACAGAGCTGATCCTCAACTAACCATGGCCTTTATATGGGGTGGCTTCTCAGGTGGATCAGTTCCCCGAGCTGGCTGACTGTGCAATCTCACAAGCACTAGGATGGCAGAAAGGAGAAGACAGGAATGTTTAGCCCAGGGTAGCAGAGAGAAGATGTTCTGAGCCCTTCCAGGAGCCATACGGACTTAGATCAGCCTAAGCAGTCTAAAAGCAAATGCTTACAGATCAGGAGCTGCTGAGTGCCCTGCAGTATCTTTAAGGTGTTTGGAGCATTTAATGGGCAGATGGGTCCTTAAATGGTGAAACAGTACAGGATTTGGTGCAGTAAGATTGGTCACAATCCTCTAAATCATTTCTAGATAAAATCTTAGTGTATCAAGCTGAGGCTTGACTCCTGATTTCCTCAAATCAGCCTCATCTTGGCTTTGGAGGCAGTTTTTCTGCAGTAATGAACTTTTGGGGTTTTGCCCGATTCCTTCCTTTTACTCCTATCTGGGGTTTGGGGACACATGTGAAATTAATCTACTGGTCTGACTTTCTTGTTCAAACACTGCTCTGCACATTTCTGGAGAAACGAGGGGGAAAAATATCCCTTTTTCACGTTCAAACCTCATGCCATAAAACTAAAACTAGAATGGAAAAAAAAACCCAACCTGATTCAAATCTCAGCCACAGTTTGCAGAGAGAATTAGAGGTACTAGATTCTGAAGCAATCAAAAGTAACTGCCTCCATCCTTGAACAGATGACGGTGATCTTATCCTTGCTACATCTCTGTGAGGGAATCTTCTTTTTTCACAGCCTAAATAGAAACCTTTAGAATTCCAGGAAAGCCTGCAGCAAGCCTTGCTGATCTAAAGCTGTATAGTCCAAACGTTTGTTAAGCAAATATTAAGTGATGTGACAGCTACTTTGTTAAGACTGTCTCTCTGTCCTGACACTGGCAATGTTTTTGTGCTCCTCTGCCTGACTGTCTTTTACCTACCTGTTCCAGCATTATACAGAGATTTATGCAGACAGTGAAATTACAGTCTTCTGTGTTTGCCCAGTATCTGGCAGAATGAGTGTTGCTCTGCAGCTGACATCCCAGGGCACTATTATAGCACTGACAATAATGATTAGCCCCTAATAATTCTGTTAATAATCACTTAGTGCTTCATTGTGCACCGTTTGCTTGCTTATTATTTGTAAGACAGCCCTAAGCAATTGAAAGATGTGAGTAAAGCAGGTCTCACAGTCAGAACATTCCTGCCCTGGTCAGCAGCTAAATTGTACACTTATCACATCACCCTGAGGTATAAGAAATCGCTCACTGAGGCTGCAGAGAATCTCCAGGCTTCAGCCTAATGCAAACCTCATTACAGGACAGAAACTGGTGGAGGAGGAGAGAGAAAGAGAGAGATATAAAAGCCTCCGTTTTTCAGCTGGAGTTCAGAGTGTGGAGATGAACAGCTGGATTCAAAGGCAAAGGCTTTGAATCTCTGAGTGGTCAGGCACTGGTCAGAAAGCATTGACTAGCAAACTCACCTGTGGCTGCACAAGCTAACGTGGAGGCTGTCCTTCTTCCCATGCTCCTCTGCTAGTCTCTATCCAGCCTTCTAGACATGGCATTTCATGGGCTTCCTCTTAAATAGCCTCTCCCAAGCCGTAAGAAACTTGTGTTCATTGTCCGAGGACCCAGCCTCAATCTTGGGTTACACAAGAAGCTGGTCAGAAACCTTGGGCCCAGTGCTGTGCAGGCAGGCTGAGAAGTGTTTAAAACTTGGATGTCCTCGTGGGAAAAAAAGCTCAAATTTTTGACCATTGTGCAGATACAGGCTTCCACTGCTATCCTCAGCAAATGCCTCGAGAGAGGGAGATACCCATAGATAATACTTGTGTTCCCTAACTCCATTCACTCATGTAAGACCCTGCATAAAAGCTGAGAGGAAAGAGAATTTCTCTCTCAAAATGCTCCTTTCCTCCAGTGACTGTACCTATTGGACAGTCCTGAGCAAGCGTTGTCTTAGGCCATCCTTTTGTTTTCTTCTCACCCTGTTGGACACGTGCAGGTGCTGAACTGTCTTAAGGAGGCACCGAAGTTCCTTCTCTAGCTGGTGTAGGTGCTTCCCTCTGAATTGCTCTGAGACTCCCCTCCTCTCTTCACTAAAGGAGTGGTTTTGGATTGGGTAGATCTACATGGGTTCAGGTAACACAGCTGTGCTTTCTTGTATTCACTCCTGTTTTCTGTTTCCTGCCCCCAGGAAGGCAGTTAAGGCAACCTTAGTCCTTCTGCCTCTGCTGGGCATCACCTACATGCTTTTCTTTGTCAACCCTGGTGAAGATGATATTTCCCAGATCGTCTTCATCTATTTCAATTCCTTCCTGCAGTCTTTTCAGGTAAGAGAGCAAGTTTGCAGCCAGTAGCAATTAGTGTTTAAAGGATCTTTTCAGCCATGACACTTAAAGCAATAGAGTCCATGATAGAAATACTAGTTGAAAAAAGCTCAGCTTTGTTCATGCTTACATAATAGTTATAGAGACAAGTCACATGGAGTCGAGATCTCCTCTCAGGTGTGTCCTGGAGGGATTCATCTCCCTTTACAGCAGTGCTAGGTTCAATCAATAGCTACAGCTCCTTACGTGGGCTCCATCTGAAATAGATGGAGGGAGAAGTGATAGTTCATTCTATCCTAAACTGTCTGAGAGAGGGTGATGAATCACCCTCCCAAGGTACCCCTCTCTTCAAGGAGTGCACAGTGAGCTGACACTTAGACTAGTTGTTGATAAAACAAAGGGAAATATCTCCTACCTCTCGATTAAGACATGAGCTGTATCACCCAGCCTCTCCCTCCAGCTCTCCTGCAATGTTGCAGGCACCCAGCCATCGGACCATACCGACTGAGAATTCATCTCCTCCCTCCCCTGAATTGAATAGAATTCCTGCCACAATGTAAAAGGCAGTGGAATGTGAATAATTGCCCCAGCTTTCTGGATTTGGCACAAAACCAAAAGTGACTGAAGACCTTGAATGATGTTTAGCTTTTCTGCTAAGCACATTTCTGCTTCGGTGTGTCCTATGGCTTTACCTCTGCTCAAAGACCTTCTTGAACTAGGGTGGAACTATGTTTGATATTGTTTTACCCCTGATACCTGCAGGAACAAGCACTCTGATACCCAAGATGTCAATACAAATATGCAGCACACACGCTATTAAGACAAATCTAGGATTATGGGTTACAAAAATGTTAAGTTTCGGATTGCTAGTTTTACTGATTGCATGTTTAGCTTTATAACATGGAGCATCCCACCAGAAATAGTGACTGAATGTCCAAAATGAAAAAATGTCCCTTTTAATCTGAGAACAAAAGAACTTTAGCCTTTACCAGTGAACCAACCCACATTTCTCATTCCCGAAAATTAACTGTGTTCTTTTATCTGCCGATGCTCAATGTCTCAAAAAAATGCTACAATGCTTATTTTGTTGTTAGTGTTTCAAAGACATATGTAAGAAAGAAAAGAGAGGAAATCTCTCCTTTATGGTGACAATAATTACAGTCCATTTGCTTTCAGCAAAATGGGTAGGATTACGTTCACAGGTTTAGAGATGGAAGTGTCATCGTGTTGTCGTCTGAGCTTCCATTATAGTCATTACAATCTTTGCAGCCATTACAGAGGTCTAGTCACTGCTGTCAATAGATTCCACAGAGCAGTTCAGCTCAGATGAACGTGAGCAACTTGATGCCACACTTGCCCACGCAGGACTGTCTCAGGCCATTTGGCACCCCCAGTAAGTATCTGAGATGTGTGCATAGAGCTGGCAGACATGACACAGCACTTGGGAGGGGGCTGTGCCGTTTCAGGGAGGCAGCTGGAAGCTGTAGATACACTTCAGCACAGCTGAAGTGGCAATTTCCTCTCTCAGTGGAAAGGCTGTCTAGATTCGTGTCGCACCCGTGAGCTGCAAGACCTTTAGTATTTCCTCATGAAGTTGTAGGGCAAAGAGTTCATCTCAACAAGATTATGGTTTTGCTCAGGATGATCCCAGGATAAATCCCAGTCCCTGATTCTGCATGTTAAAAGACTTACTTAATAATTGACTGCTTTCTATTCTTTCCAGGGTTTCTTTGTGTCAGTATTTTACTGCTTCCTGAATGGTGAGGTAAGTAGTGTCCCCTGCTGTCACTGTAATTAATTCTCAGGAGGTGGAATTTACTAGAATGCCTGATTATAAAGGCATGAGATGTTTTTACATGGGATCATAGTCCCATCAGTCTGTTGCTCTTGCAGAAATTTCTGTTAATGTGCATCTAAATTTCCCAGCTCTCTTTGTAGGTGTCCTTTGTTCCCAAAGCTTTATCAAATTCAGATTATTACCTGGCAGGTCATGGCAGAGGAAAATAAGTTTTCTCAGGTTATAAAATTTTTCGTCTGCATTTTAAGACTCCTTTGAAGTTTCTCATGAATTACCGATACAATTTCTGGGCATAGATGAGCATTACTTCTGAGCTGGTCTGGAGTTTTTCTGTGTGGATGTCTGTCTCCGAGTGATCAATGCCTGTTGCATTCAGAAAAGAGGGTTGGAGACAAGGTTGGTGGCTTTTCTCAGAAATTATTTTTGGTACTGCCACTAAAGCAAGAGTTGTTCATTAATATCCCTCGGTGTTTGACTTACACCCCAAAGTGGGAGAGACTTTTATCTTTTCCAGTGCTTACTCTGCCAGTGTCTCATTTACCTGCATTTAAGTGTCATCTTTGTTCAGTTAAAATTTCTGTCTCTGCAGAAATTAATTCCATGGCTTAATTATTCCTACCGTATTGGTGTGTATAGTGTTCGTGCTGCTGCTTAATTTCATTGTGGGCTATGAGAAAAACCAGGCATGTCTTCTCACCCAGCTGCTCTGCAGCATTTTCTGTACTTCAGCCAATGAAGCATCAGTATTTTTTTGTTTGTTTTTTCTTCTCTTCATTTCTCCTCTTCCTCATTAATTCTGAGGTGACGTTAAAAAGAAGCAACGCTGCTTTCTCAGATCATGCACAAGCCACTTTTAAACACTGGCAGCAGAACATTCTCAGTTCTCTTTTCAACTTTCCTTCAATAAATTCTGACCTTAATAAATCTTCCCTTTTGCCTCTTAATAAATCTTCCCCAAAAGTGCAGGCACCTTAACCATGGGACAACACTTACCTCAAAACCTTGCCAAATAACTGAGTTGCTTCTGACCATACTTTGGTTTTGTGAGCCGCTGGGCACCAGAAGGCACCAGAAGGCACCAGAAGTCTGGCATGTCCTCTCAGTGCTATGTGTCATATTCATCAGGTTTACATTGTTAATGAAAAAGGAGAATCTTCCATGTAGACAGCAGGCATTTATTCTGTCTTCTGTAACTTTGGGTTTTTTCACCGATGTCACAGTGAACATCAGGGGTTTGAACCCAGGCCACATGATTTCATAGTCAGCCAGGACTTTTTATCACTCTAGTACTCTTCCATTTTGTACACTTGGGCTGGGACCAGTTGGATGTTCATACCAGACTTTCACTCTCTTGACTGTTCTGGAATTCTCTCAGCTATCTGAGCAGTGTAATGTTCTCTGTCCAAGGCCATGAGCCAACATCCCATCTCCTGTAACTTAAATGAGTTCAGGCATAATCAAGCTTGTTGAAAGGCAGGATTCACCTCATGTACTTTTATGCCTTGATAACAATCTACTAGCAGATCTGGAATGATTTCTATCTCATCTTCCCAGCTACCTCACGCCACTGTTACAGTTGGAATGGGCATTTCTGTGGGAGTTCAAGATTAAGACATCCAGCTTGATTGATATAGGTGATCTCGATTCATTTCCCTAAACATATCTATCTAGTGCTACTTGAGAGGCTGTAGAGCATCTGAAGCATCCACGTGGGTCTGCCAGATGTCATGTAGGATCTATAGAAACTTCACACCTTCTGACTGGGAAATGGGAAGCTAAGTGGGATACAATGGGGCCTCTCCAATGACCCTCTGTGTCACTAATTCAAGCCAGTTGATACAACTTTTTTCTCATCAGCTTAGCCTACAATAGACACCTCCATTTGCTCACCTAACAACCCTGGTCTTCACTGACAGTGTGGATTAGCTCTTCCATGACTATTACACATGCCTGGACTTTCTGCTTACATGTCAACACCTACAAATAGCTGAATTTGTGAGCAAAATCTTCTCTGTAGCTGTATGTTCACATTTAATGTGCAACTTCCACTTGACTAGTTAAACCATGGCAACTCCTTGACTACTTCTTGGAGATATAACGTAAGTCTAAACTGCCCAAATACTGCAGCTTTGTCTGTTTCAAAACTGTGAAAGGACTTTGGACTCATCGCAATGTACCATGGAAAAGTTTTTGAAGTATCGTGAAGGTTTTAAAGGGAGGAGTTTCCTGCTCTGTTTCAGCTTCAGCTTTGCACAGCTTAGAAACAAGTAGCAAATTCAATGAATTTTCAGAGTTTTCTGGGTTTGTAGTCAAATTGTTCAGAAAAAAAATTTCACCTTATAGTATACTATTATAAAAGCTCTCCCTTGTGATAGCGTCTGTCCTCCCTAGATCACCACATTTTCATAAAACATTCTAAAAAAAGTTTATGTTTCCCAGCTCACATCCTGAAGGCAACATCACACAGAATCAGAATTCTCAGGATTGGAAGGGACCTTAAAGATCATCGAGTTCCAACCCCCCTGCCATGGACAGGGACACCTCTCAACTAGAGCAGGTTGCCCAGATCAGCCTGGCCTTAAAAACTTCCAGGGATGGGGCTTCCACCACCTCTCTGGGCAACCTGATCCAGTGTCTCACCACCCTCATGGGGAAGAACTTCTTCCTAACGTCCAACCTAAATCTACCTTCCTCTAGTTTGGATCCATTCCCCCTTGTCATATCCCTACCCCACATCCTAAAAAGTCCCTCCCCAGCTTTCTTGTAGCCCTCTTCAGATCCTGAAAGGCCACAAGAAGGTCTCCTTGTAGCCTTCTCTTCAGACTGAAAAACCTCAACTCTCTCAGCCTGTCTTCCTAGGAGAGGTGTTCCAACCCTCTGATCATCCTCGTGGCCCTTCTCTGGACATGTTGCAAAAGCTTGGAATAGTGCTGTGGTTGCCTCCTCACGAATAAGTAGCCTGTCCAGGATACATTGCTAACTGAGGTGTGTATCAAGGCGTTGGTTGTTCACATAACAAGAGTGTGTTTTCTTACTGCAAATTTCCATGTCCAAGCAGTGAAAACCTTCCTGATTTACTGCTCAGTTTGATTTGCAGAACCTTTTCCTCATTTATCTGCTGTGAAAAAAGCCTGCATTTCTTAGTGCTTGTGAACAGCACCACATCAGGAGTAGAGAAGTACTGAAATACCTTTTGCATCCTCTTGACACCAGTTGGTTTCAGAGGCATCCCTACTAGAAGGGATGGTGAAGGTAATGCCGCTCAATCTGCATGAGGTAGCAGTGCTCAGTGAGATCCGCAGCAGATTTTGCTCTAAAAAAGGAAAATAGCTTGTAAGTAGTAGCCTTTCACTAGTCTGAAACCTTTATAAATCTCTTTGAAGCCTTGTTGAATTATTATCTCTTCAGTAAGTCTGAGGTTCCTGTCTCTGTGATAGATGAGCTGATGACTGGCTATCTCAGAAGGTTTCAGTTACTTAAGGTTTTCCAGTTCTTTCAATGCATGTAACAGTCTTTAACAGATTATTCATCCCACACAGTGCCAGGTCTGCTCTGAATAATGACACAAGCGAAAAGGCTAGAAAATCCATTAATACAAAGCTTTAATAATGCCATGATCTCAGCTGCATCTCTACCATTTCATATTTGATACAAATGCCACTAGATACTTGCAAACTTCCAATAACTCTCTGTAGTAGAGCTCAAACAATATGGATTGCAGATGAAGGTTATCAAAGTTTCTGTCTTTTTGTCAATGTCCTATCTGAGAAGTTTGGCAAATGAAAGAGAATTCTTTTTTTCTGTAATGTCTTGTACCTCCCTTGATTTAAACAAACATGTCCTTATGACTTAAGAGTATTTCTCTTCCTGTGAGCTCTTTTACCCAGACCAGAGGAGGAACACAGCCATGCTGCTTGAATAGGTCTGATGTAGTAGTGGAGAAGGCAGCACCTCCAGCACTCTAAGTGAAGATGGCACCTTGGTAGTATGAGATGTCAGTACAAAAGTTCTTGGTCCTGATTTTGCAGTGATTTGGTCTGACAGTCCACTGACTTTTCTGTTACTGAAGGGGAAAAGCAAAGCTATTAAATTGCAGTCCATGCAAAGAATTTCAAATGGGATGAGTTTATTTCCTTATGCTTTGAAGCGAGCCTTTGACCTGGGAGTACAAACATCTCCCTTTCCCTCATTTCCACAACGCACAGTATTTTATTTAGATCTTGAACCAGCCTTGTTGGCTGCAGTGAGAATTAAGCCTATGGACCGGGTCTTGAGAGAGTGTGTATCATCTGGGCCCCTCTGCTGGAGGTATGATCCTTCACGTTTTGAATATGAATGTCTTTTCAAACCAACACATTATACACAAGTTATTCCAGTGAACATAAGGAGAAGAAGCGGTTTAAGTACAAACTTGACAGCTCTTTATGTATGTTTTATTGCTTTTGAAAAGTTGTGAAGCTGTTTTCAACAAATTGTATGTGCCAATGCTGGGCATGAGAGACCGCTGACACTTGACTCATTAATTTGTCTAGAGACTATGGAAAAAAAGTAATTTTTGGACACAGAAAATCTACTAGCACTAGAGGACAAAAATATGCAAATTTCATTTAATTTGAGTGGTAAAGACTATCTCTGGACTGCCAAGAAAATTGAGGACGAGAGGTTTCTGAGTATTCCAGATGTTATGAAAAGTGGTGTAATGAAAAATATGGATGCATTTATGTTAAATTCCACTTTAAAAAGAATGAAGGTAGGTTGTGAACTTCTTTAATGACTCTAAAAATCAAGATGCTCCTCAACATTTTTTCTCTCAACTCACAGATCACAATATGTGATATGAATTTAATATCACACTAGATTAAAAAAAAAAAAGAATAAATTTAAGGTGGAGTTTTCTGGAACAAGGATAGATACAGTGGCTTGAAACTGTGCTGACGAGAATACATTTCCACAAAACTCATTTGACGATTTTTATTGCAGTGCACTACAAAATCTTTAGATTTTTCTAGTTGATGAAATTTATTCTACCTACAGCAGTTTGCTTATAATAAGGTCATAGCGTATAAATCAGGGAAATGCTTTCATGATATCCTAATGTAAGTTTGGAGGAGGGTATAAATCCATAGAAACCACTAGATTGTCTCTTCAGCCTCTATAATACAAGCTGATTAATTCAATCTGAGAACTGAGCTTGATAGCATATGTTTAATTAAAGCCTGTCTTTCAAGAGGGTATCTGGTGTGGAATTTGTCTCACATGGTACCTTTGATTTTTTTGACAATGATCTTGGATAAAAAAACCACTATCCTATCCAGCTCACAGCCAGACCTTGAGCTGAAAAAAGGCTCAGCGAAGGTTCTGGTCTTTAGGCATGTGTAGAGTAGCCTTGTAGTTGTTTGCATGATATGAAACCCAGGAAAAATGTCTGTTATAGTTTCAGTATCAAAAGAGGCTCACTGCTGTTGGGCCAATGGAGGCAGTTGTCACCTCTGGCTTTTCAAGGCAGCAGAAGGCAGTAGCGACACTCTCTAGCACTATGATCACTCTTTGTTGATCTCCAGGCTCACAGCTCACTTAGGGGTTCTTCAGACTTGTGTCTCCACGCTCTTCAGTATGCATCTTCTGCTCAAGGCAGATGGGCATAGCACTCCCAGCATTTCTGGCCTCTCTTTGACTGATCCCAGTTAAAGTGTCTTTAAAGGAAGATGGATCTTGTCTCTAGGTCCCCTATCAGTGTGATATCAGCCTTCCCAGCCAGATGTCCTTGCTAGCGACAGGTTTCTCCTGAGAGAAAATCAAGTGTGTCAGAGAGAGAAGGAAAAAGTGCATTTACAGAGTTTCATATTCCAAATACATCTTCCTGGACAGTTCTGTTAACTTTGGTCTTACGGCTGCTGTTTGTTGGAGTCTGGAGAGGAGGAGGTCTGATCTCAGATGCTGCAGCATCTCTCAGAAAAGGAAATAAAATATTTCTGGCCAACTACTGGTAAACCTCCAGAGGAACGAGCACTTCACTGTTAGGGCTGGCTTCACTCCTGCTACCTCAACAGAGACATGATGGAAACAAGAGAATAATGAAGGATCCCTGCCTCCAGAGAACACCTATCTTTGGTTATTAGGTGCTTCATGTCATTTCCTATAACCACCGGTATTGATCCCTCAGAGAGTTCTGTGATCCTTGGACACCTTACCAACCATAATGGGAGATAACAGCACAGCTGTGCCATAGCAGGGTGCTTGTGAATGAAGGTGACTGTCTGTGGGAATGACCCAAATTTACAAAATGATAGCGCTTGATGAAAGGCTAGGCAGAGAAGAGCAATCTCCACTATCAAACTGAATGAAGGAAACAAGGGGGGGAAAAAATAAAAATATCGTAGTGAGGATTTTTAAGCACTGGAAAAGAAGCCCAGAGGTGTTTTGATATCTCTGCCGTTGGATGTACTTAAAATGAGTGGATAAGGCACTGATATAATTTCTAAACTGGGTAAAAATTTCTCTGCTAGACTTGCTTTGATCATGGCATTGGACTAGAGGCTTTCTGAGGTCACTTTCAACTTTAATTATTCTATCATTCATTAATCCTATGTCCATAATAAGGTGGCTGTTCCTCACTTCTAACCGTGTCCCAGAGGGATACATAACTAGCAAGGCCTGTGTCTGAAATCATCCTGCAAAGCATGAATTCTTAGCTCAAACACGCCTCAGATTCAAGTATTATCTGGCCAGTACTGGTAATCAGCTATGAATTAACATTTAAAATGGAAAGCAATTAGCTGATTTATAGAGAAAGCATAACCAGAGGGGAATAGAACAGGTGACTCTGTTAGATGGCACTGTAAATTATTCTCACAACAAGGTGCAAGGCAAGGATAAATATGTTTAATTTTTTGCGTGTTGACCCTTTACCCAGGCACCATCTGTCTCTCAAAATCTGTTAAGCTCAAAGTGGCTTACGTTGATCTGATCATCTTGGGAGGCTATTCATTATAATTGCCAGCTATGAATCACCACCTAAATGGTTAGTCATCCACCTGCCTGTCAAGCAAAGCGGCCTTCACATTTATCATTCTGACCCAAAGGACATGAATTAAGCATTCCTTCAAATCACTGAATAAATATGAATATGGGGGTGGACTGGAGGGCTAAAGTTTAATTCCATCCCCCACAGTGGCTGTGTTCTGAGCAAAGGTGCCAAACAGTGAGGTTATGAGTACTACTCCAAAATGCCCCTGAGGATGCCTGGTCAATATAGAGTCAACTGCAGGGATCAAACCTTCCGTTTTGGACCACCATGCAGCAGTTCATTACAGGACTGCAGTGTCCTCAGTAATCTCCCACACCCAGATGTGTTTCTGGTAGAAACACATCTTCGTTGCTTGAACTCCTATAGGTCTCTTCAGATTGGGGTCCTGCCAGAGAAAGAAAAATGAGAAAAATGGTAAAAAGAGCAACCGTTTAGAGGGTACTTCCCCACCCCATCTTCCTTTTCACTACACCACTGCTGTTGTGAGCGTGACTCCGGAGCCCTCCACAACAAAATCACAGAGAGGGGGCTGATGCCATTCATGGCCTCCCTCTCTAGTGGTTAGTTCTGGTCCTTTGTGGCCCAGAAGAAAGGAGCAGCATTTGCTTCTTCCTCAAAATTTGAGGCAGATCTTCTTAACAAATCAGAACTGTTCTAGCATCTTGAGCAGTTATGTATGATAGCAAAATTGCACTGTTGTGATCTTAGAAATAGAAGTTCAACATCTCAGTCTGGCAGGTGCTGCAAACTATTTACCTGCCACCAGGTTGTATGGAACTGATGCCAAAAATCAAAAAAATTGCAAACTACTTAAGCAGGCTGATTTTTTTTAGGGAGAAAATGAATCTTAACAATGTTGCATAAAATAGTGGTGTGATGTAGGCTACTGGGGGAGGGGGGGGGGCAAAGTTCCCCCCGAGCTTCAGTTTTGTTTCCTTTGAGCCTTGCAGATTGTTTTGACCATATTCCTGCCTTAGGAGGTTTAAACATTGATAATGGCATCTTTATGGCAATACTTGGTTCAATTTTTTTGTCTAATGGTAACGTGACCATCTTTGGCTTGAAAAGTTGGCTCTACTGGGAGCCTTGTAAAGCCATACCAGTAGGATGAGAGGTGGCTATAGGATGTACAGATAGTTGCTCAGTGGTCTAATTTATTTATATATAAAAAGAAAAGGTAAAGAGTCACTTCTGTCTCTCTGAGAGCATTAGTGTTACTCATCTGCAGATCCCCAGGTCTGTCAGTCCAGTGGTCTCTGAGCTTAGGCCAATCTGTTTCTCTGCTTCCATTCAGGACTGCACTCCAAAAATCTGGAGAGGCTTGACCCATAGGCTTCTTCACAGCATTTACTATTAAATTCAGCATTTACTGCCACTCCTCCCTTGAGGGACACTGTAGCCCTTTGGAAAACTTTGAAGGTATCTTATAAGGTATCACTTTACATTAGTTTAAGTTCCATTATGTAATGGATGGGATTTATCCCCTTAACATACACATACATACACATACGCACACATACGCAGCTGAGCTGAGAATCACAAATTTCCTTTATAGGCAACGATTCATCCAAATGAAGGTAGATTTCAAGTGACCTAGTTTTCCTTACCCCTTTTTGATATACTGTTGCCAGTGCCTTATGGCCTTTCCTACATCTCTGCTGGATACAGAGGCCAGGGCTTCAGAAACTTCATGGAAATGGATTACACTGTGGAGTCAGACACGGGGGACATCAGCATCATGATTTAAAGTCTGCGTAGCCAGTTCCTCTTTGCTGATCTGGACATTGCTTGAAAGTGCCTCGTGCTCATATGTAGCTTACAATAAGACTGAATATTTTTTCATCAAATTTTCCACAGTTTGCACTGCCATTCATAACCAAAGCCGTAAGTTATTCCCCAGTTGCCTCCAGTTACAGCACAAGGAATCTGAAACACGTCACAAAGATTCTTAAGTGGAGGTGGAACTTGAATTCATCATGGAGACCTGTTTTCATAGAGTAAAAATCAGTCTGTTTCCGAGCCCATTAAGATCTATATAAACCTTTTGCATTTATTTCATTTGCCTTTTCTGGGATTAAAAAGATGGATATGAGCAAAGCAAGGACTTAATTAGGGTTATATAGTCACGGACTAGTGAACACTCTGCTTGTTCTATAGTAAGAGAGTGCCTGTCCTCTCTCTGCCCCTCACTTGCTAACATATTCATGTAAGAGATGTTTTCTGGGGACAGAGTATGATGGCATCCCAATAGTTTTACTTCCAGCTTTCATTGCCATGACAGCTCATTTAATCCTATGCTCCTTATCAAGCCCTTCTTTTTAACCTAAATCACTACTCTTATATTTTAGTATTGCGTCAAGCAGCCCCAAGTGAATGACCCGCTTTGTCCTAAACACTGTGTAAATGGATCAAGCTTTTCTTCTCTCTGCTGATATGACATTTCTTCCAAAAACTGATTTTTAATGTCGCTAAAGACTCTTCTTCAGCTCTTTTCTAGTTGAAGGCTGCGAGGAATTAGCCAACAGCCAGCATCTAGCAGAACGAACAGCGTTACAAAGTTGATGTCTGTTTTATTAAAAGTAAATCTTCTCTGCATGTTTTCTTCCTTCTCTCTGTCTCTTTTATTCTTTTTGTTGTTCTTCTGAGGAGAGACCTTTAACTATGATGAGATGTGATTTCTAGTGATTTTCAGATGGGATCTGGAAGCTTCACCTTGGTTAGGTGATCCAATCAGAAAAGAAAAACTGTCGCTCACTAGCTTCTCCCCATCCCATCATGGGAATTATTTCTCATGACTGTTCTAAAGCACTCCTGCTGAGAGCAGTGCCCACACTGTTGGCACAAATATGTTCCTAAATCTGATTTGACCACATGTTCAAAAACTGTGATTATTCACAGACCGCAAAGTGCTGAAGAGTCTATTCTGAGAGAGTAGCTTTGCAAGAAAAAGACAGACCAAGGGTCAGCACAGAGACCTGAGCTCTGCTCAGCCGCAGGGACAGACTTTGTCATCTCAAGCAACTAAAGTTATATAGAGATGGGGAGTGTCTGTTTTTCGCGTTTCGAGTAGACATTACACCGCACCTGAAAACAGACCTCAAGTTTTAAAAGAAATCATAGAATCACAGAATTGTCAGAATTGGAAGGGACCTTAAAGATCAACGAGTTCCAACCCCCCTGCCATGGACAGGGACACCTCTCAACTAGAGCAGGTTGCCCAGAGCCCCATCCAACCTGCCCTTGAAAACTTCCAGGGATGGGGTTTCCACCACCTCTCTGGGCAACCTGTTCCAGTGTCTCACCACCCTCATGGGGAAGAACTTCTTCCTAACGTCCAATCTAAATCTACTTTCCTCTAGTTTGGATCCATTCCGCCCTGTCGTATCCCTACCCCACATCCTAAAATGTCCCTCCCCAGCTTTCTTGTAGGCCCCTTTCAGATCCTGGAAGGCCACAAGAAGGTCTCCTCACAGCCTTCTCTTCTCCCTGGGAAGAAGCAGTGGCTGTGCACCTTTGGACAATTTGTTTGAACACCATCTCCCCTGCAATTCCAGCAGTGATTATGGATACACCCAGGACGACATTGATCTACCTCGGGTGCTGATAGCTGAGAAGCTGTGTCAGCATGGGTGTCACACAGGCTGCGCAAGCTCATCCCAGGTCTTGTACAGTTGCCATGGTAGTTGATCCAGGTTGAGGTCTACTCCACAACAACGTCACTGCTATTAATACCCAAGTTCTAGCCTGACGGTTTTAAAATGGGGATAAGAGCACTCCTTTACTTTTTAGGGATGCAGTGAAGTACATTAAATATTGAAAAACATTCAGGGTAAGGTATCAATATTGTCTAAATTTAGCTAAATTTATAATCCAGACTTCTAAAGCAGAGCTAGTTGTCTAGACTCACTTTATAACTGTTGAAAGGAAATAGGTGTTTTTCATCTGACCACAGTACGGCCTGCCTTGGACATCTGCTTTAGGAGGAGATGAATCATACCCTTCGACCATGCTGACTGCTTCTCTCTTTGTCAGGAAGAGCACTGTGGGTCAGTAGCTGAGGTGTAATGTCTGCATCATGTTCTTTATAACCCCACCTTCTAAATAAATGTGGTTTTGGCAAAGGAGGCCCTGGTTTGATATAGAGCTTGTATGTAAAACTGCTCTTTTTTTTTTTTCAAAGTTGACTAGATTTCAGGTTGGCAGCAGAATGTCAACATGCTTTCCAAGTGTCATGAGTACAAGTACCCACTGACTGTCCAAGAAGGTGGGCCCAGATTCATCTCATCTGATTTTGTAAGCTTACCAAGCTGCCTAGGGTAGGAGTCTGGGTTGTCTTCATCTCTACAATAAGCAGAGATCAACAAAAATACCTAGAAATTGACCTAAATGTTTCATTTAGGCTTCTGATTTTGAGTCTTCTGTGCCAGTGATTTGGCAGGAATTGATTACAGTCTGTGTTAGGAGTATCTCAAGCTTTCCCTCCTGTTGTTTCATCGAATCACAGAATGGCTTGAGTTGGAATGGATCTTAAAGATCATCAAGTTCCAACCCCCCTGCCATGGGCAGGGACACACCCACTAGACCAGGTTACTCAGAGTCTCATCCAGCCTGATCTCAAACAACTCCAGGGATGAGGCTCCACAGCTTCTCTGGGCAACCCGTTCCAGTGTCTCACCACCCTCAGAGTAAAGAACTTCTTCCTAATGTCTAATCTGAATCTCCCCTGCTCTAGTTTAAAGCCATTGCCCCTTGTCCTGTCACCACAGACCCTTATAAAAAGTCCCTCCCCAGCTTTCCTGTAGCTCCCTTCAGATACTGGAGGCTGCTATAAGGCCTCCCTGGAGCCTTCTCTTCTTCAGTCTGAACAGACTCAACTCCTTCAGCCTGTCCTCATAAGAGAGGTGCTCCAGCCCTCTGATCGTCCAGAACTGGATGCAGTTCTCCAGATGGGATCTCACAAGAGCCAAATATCCCTTGACCTGCTGGCCATGTATCTTTTGATGCAGCCCAGGATACGGTTTGGAATGAGGGTTCCTAGCACCTGTCTTTCTGTTGCCTGTACATACCTGTATTTGAGCTAGAGCTCCTGGGCTCTCTCTTTGGTCCATGCAAAAAAATATGCTCTTGAAGCTCAAGATTCATCTGATTTATTAACTTGTAAGTGTCTGCTTGAGGATGACCTTCTGTTGACTGCAGAGCAGCTCTCCACTGCCTTTACAACTTGTTCACAGGGATTAGGTCACATCTGTCTGTGTTGTAGACATCAGCCTTTAATGAGATGATCTGTGATTTCCCATCATGTACAAGGGAAGCTGAGGCAGCTGCAGCCCCTGTGGTCTCTCGAAGACCTCGGTTGGCTACATCCGTCTCGAGGGTTGGATTCAGTTGCATAAGCTCAGGCATTTATTGGTATTTGAAATGCTCTGGGGTATTTAAGGCATCAGGTACAAGACATGAGATATGTGAGACCCATGCCTTTCCCAGAGTGCGGTACCCTGGAGGTATCAAGCAAACCAGATGCCCATTTTTAGGTATCTGAATCCAGCCCTCCATGTTTCAGTGGCTTGACACACACTGTCATTTGTCTCAGTGCTGTTTACAGAAGACATCTGAGTATTCTAAGTGCTTATGTTCTTTCTTTTTTTTTTTTTTTTCATCAGGTCCGTTCTGCTGCCAGGAAAAGATGGCACCGCTGGCAGGACCATCACTCCCTCCGAGTGCGGGTGGCGCGTGCCATGTCTATCCCCACCTCTCCGACGCGAATCAGCTTCCACAGCATCAAACAGACCGCAGCCGTGTGATAAGCCCCGCACATACATGCACCACGTGGTGGCCTTCAGGGTTCTTCTTTCTCCACTCTCCCCGGGCCCCTTTCTTCAGACTTTCTTCCTTTACTCTGCACTGCTCTCTTTTGCAACGGAGGTGCCCATCCTGTTCTTGTGGACTGTCATCTCCCGTATCCGTGATGCTGCTTGAAGGTAACCGGGCAAAAGCCTCTTGGAGTAGGTGGTGGCGAAATAGACTCAAGGAAGAAAGAGATTCAATGCTGACTGCACCTTGTGGAAATTCACAATACGAAGTCTGAAAACAGCACACTGGCAGGAACAATCCAATTTTTTTTCTCCCTTTTTCGTTGTTTTTCCTTTCCGTATTGTGGTGAACAAAGACTGTTTTTAACATACTGCCCATCTCACCCTGTACATTGATTCCCAATGATTTCAACAGTTTGGTGTGTAGATAGCCCATCTCTTTCACGTTTCTTTGTAAAAATTTCTTCTCTGCAGAACTGTCATTTGAGAATATGTGGCAGCAAGAAAAAAAAAAGCATCTGAAAGGTGGTGCGGAAAAATCTGAATTTCTCTACCTTCCCCGGTTCTCCCTTTGATAGACTGGGAGGTGGCCAGAGCGTCGCTGGACTGTTTAACACGGGGCACTTGGCCTTGCAAGTACGGTGCCCTGTTCATACACAACATTTTGGAAAGGACAGCAATATCTCTAGATAGCTCTATAAAATATCCTTATTCCTCTTAGCCCCACGCTTTCGACACGGTGTGAGCAGCCTTTGGAAGGTCTTTGGTTTTTTTCAGCTAAGAGGTTTGCAGTGGTGAAGGACAGCGGAACATGTTCTCTGGCTTGAAAAATTACAAAAAGGGAAGCACTGTAAAAATGCTAATGAGAGGAGGATGTTTGCATTATGAGGATAGTGCTACATGCTGCACAAAGGTTATCTCTTGAGCATTTTGAACTACAGCAGATGTATCTACCAGGCTTTTTATGTGATGTTCAAAAATACTGTATATTTTCAATAATAAACACTACTTTGGGTTGGTTTCAATAGAACCAGGCATCGTTTTCGTTACGTTGGAAAGGAGGAGGACGCTTGCCTTGAGAGTGGTTTTGTATCTAAGATCAGGGAAAGAAATCCTTTTTGATGATGAGCCAATAAGAAGAACAACCTCATGATAAAACCTGGGCAAGAGGACATTTGAGTGCAAGATGAATTGTCTCCCTTCTAGCTCATGGGGTTACACTGGATCCCTGTCCCTCTGCAGTTCCCTTCCCTCCACTGGGCTTTGCAACAGCAGAAGGAAGGAAGCAAGTTGTGGAATATTTTCTCTATCACTTGTATCTCACCAGTGCATTTCCCTTTCCATTTTAGCATGCATTTTCTGAATTTTCTTCCCATGTTTTAGAGGACTTTCCAACAGCACAAGCTGGATTTAAATCTCAAGATTTAAATTGGTTCCTATCAAGTTTCCAGGACTACACAGGGATGGAAAATGTCTTGGAAGACACTGATGTTAACTCTCTACTTCTGGAGGTATCGTGTCCTAACAGCGCGATCGCATTGGCAGTGCACAGCCAATTTCAATTAGCAAATTTGATTTTGTACCTTTTCTCCCTCCTAACTCTCATGTGGATTCAGCTAACTGGGGGAGAAGGCAGCCTCCTGGCATTTTGTGTTTGAAGGGACAGCGAGAGCTCCAGGGTAGAAAGATGAGAATTGAGCACCTCTGTGCTCGCTCTGCCTCTAGGCCAGTCTGGGGTGCAAAGGGGATTTGCAATGCAGAACATACTGTCAGAACTGGCAGGTTATTGTTGCCACCCGGAGCGTATTTTCACAATAATTAAACCCTTTTTTCCAAATAGTTCTTTGGCCAAAGCTGAGAGTTTCAATCCTCCCAGCACTGGACCCTGTTTCAAGGCAGCACAGTGGACATACAACATTAATGAGATGTGCTTTGTGTTAATTTTGCAGTTCTGTCTGGACTAGCACACACACACACTACCTCTGCTTGTCTTGCCACGGGAGCTTTCTGAAGTCTGTCATGTCTGACGTACTGACAGCCATGGCCCGTTCTCTCTAGAGCATGGTGATGGAAATCAAGCTTGAATTTCTACCATCAACCTTGTAAAAGCAATATTTCAGACCATCCTCGGAAGAGCAACAAAAAAAGATCAGGAGGGAAGCTTTTTTTTTGGTCTTCTCAGTGAGTGCTGAGCAGGGGAGACTGATGGAGATAGAAAGGTGTGCAGCTCTGGACACCGCCTGTCTAGGAGGGGCAGAAAGGCCAGGGTTTGAGAAGAAAAAGGCAGGGTGTAGATTGTATCAGGCGAAGTCCTAGAGGGCAATTGCTTTGTGGCAACTGGTGGAAGGAATATCATTTACATCAGCTGAGGGTTTCCTACCTGAGACTGGAGACGTGGGGCTCGATCCAAAGCTCTTCACGTTCTATACAGTGAGCTCTAGCTTTTCGGCACGTGGCTGCCCTGCAGGCAACCTAGGACTAGTTTGTAGTCTGTCTAACTTTTCAGTGGGCACCAGACCCTCCTGGTCAGCAGCAAGAAGTGGAATGTCTGTGTCCTGGAGCTCATGTTCTGCTTTCTCTGGAGCCACAAGGTGAGGCACACGATCTATGGGCTTTCGGCTTTTTCAAGGTGGTCACTGTCAGTCTATTTTCTAGGCATACATTTCAAGTCTCTGGAAGGATTCTTACTAGTAGTGTCAGTAGAATTGGTGTCAGGCTTACAATTGCACTCTTGGGATCTCTTTCTGGTTCCCAACAAAGGCAATTCCTACATTTCCCTTTCTCTCCTCCACGTCAAGGACCAGGCAGACCACAGGACAATCAAGATCCCCTGATGAAAGCTGCCATAGAAACAGGGAGTGGAAAGTAGTCTCCATGGCAATGGAAGAGTCTTTCTCTTTCCCCGAATCTGTCAACTGATCAATATCATCGCTCCCTTAAATTCACCTGCCTGCCTCCGTCTGGCTTTGTTAGGTGCAGTAAGATCCTACTCAGTTCCATAACTGACAGTGCAGCCCATGTTAGCTGTGAAACCAACCTCCCCTTCACATTTTGGGGTTGAAGAGCTGGGGTTCATCCTGAGCTTTCCTCGCTGCTGTGGACATGCAGCCAGCTCTGAAGTACAAGGACAATGCAGCAACACAGCAACACTTCCACTGGACTGGTTTCTTTCCTCTGTAGCAGGGTATTATTTTCTTTTTCTTGCTAGACACAAACCAGAGCTTTGTGGGCACAGCTGCATCTGCCCGTGGTGTGCTTGACCCGCGGAATCACTATGGTTGAAAAAGACCTTTAAGATCATCAAGCCCAACCATTGTCTAACTCTGCCAGGGCCACTACTACATCGTATCCTTAAGCACCACATCGAGATGGCTTTTAAATGTATCCAGGGATGGCAATTCAACCACTTCCCTGGGCAGCCTGTTCCAGCCTTTGGTAACCCTTTCGATATAGAAGTTTTTCCTAATGTCCAAGCTAAACCTCCTCTCTTTAGGAGGAGCTGTCTCCTTTACACTTTGATGCCTTTTAAAACCCTGTGTCCCTCTCAACAAAATAATCGTTCACAGCACAGACACGGGATAATTCAGATGTAGCTTTTGGATCAGCAGGAAAAGTCTCAGCTATGCCATAAAAATGATGGACTCACAACCTCTGCTTGTGTGTGTGGTTATCTACCCACGTATGCACATGCACGTGCACGTCTGAGTGTGTGTCCAAGCGTGTTTATGTGTGTGAAGAGACCTGGTCAAGTTACTTCTGATTTATAGCCTATTATGTAGGAAAAAAAAACCAAAACAACAAAGCTTCTTGTGTTCGGTGAATCATGATGGAAGTGAACATCCGTGAACACTTAAGTACTTGAAACAGAACTCGTGAAAGCTCTTCCAGGAAAATGTTTGCAGTGCTGAGTGTTGCAGAGACTGCATGTGCCAACTGGCATCTGAGAGCAAGGGCAAGCTTACTTTGGATCTGGACTAATTGCTTCCTTCTGACACTATTTAAATATTTTCATCCTCCTCCTTTGGAATAAATCCCCAGTCCCCGCTTGGAGTGGAGACAACACATTGCCTCAGCCTGACTAGTCCCTGGGGGAGTCAGCAGTGCTGTGCTGCAGGTCGTTAGAGGTAGGGCTGTCAGCTTAGGGATTGGGTGCCAGTGTCGTCATGCAGCACGTACAGGACAGTCAGGGCTTTCCTTTTACTCCATGGAGAGAAACAAAGCACTTTGGGGATTACAGTCCTTTGAGTTTCACCACCCAGAAAATGGTATTTCTCTGTGTGGAAAGGATAGTACAGGTTCATGAGTGTGAACGTTTCACGTGAACCTTTCAAATTTTCATAGACCAGTTCACTTATAGAACCATAGAACATTTTCAGCTGGAAGAGACCTTCAAGATCATCGACTCCAGCCTTTTCCTAGCCCTATAAACACCACTAAACCATGTCCCCCAACGCAACATCCACCGTTCTCTTAAACACCTCCAGGGATGGCAACTCAACCACCTCCCTGGGCAGGCTGTTCCAGGGCCTGACAACCCTTTCAGTAAAGAAATTTTTCCTAATAACCAATCTGAACCTCCTCTGGCTCAATTTAAGGCCATTTCCCCTTGTCCTATCACTTGCCATGAGGGAGAACAGACCAGTCCCCGCCTCACTACAACCTCCCTTCAGGTAGTTGTAAAGAGCGAGAAGGTCTCCCCTCAGTCTCCTCTTCTCCAGGCTAGACAGCCCCATATCCCTCAGATTTTCTTCATACAATATATGCTCCAAAAATTCCCTTTCTCATTAACACCGTATTGCTGGAAGATAACAAGCATCTCGGGAGAAACTTTTGGAAAACAAATAGAGCATATCCATAAATTGTGGACTGATGGCAAAATATGTTGTTTAAAAAAAAAAAACAACAGCAAACATGCATCATCTGGATAGTCCTGTTGGATTCTACAGTGGTTTATAAGTTTCTCCACTTGCTAATTAGTGTAGTAGAAAGAAAACATTTCTGATCACTATAATTGCCACAGAACAGTGCTATAGTGATCTTAAGCTATGAGAAGTCAAGGCTTTAAAAAAGCACTCATAAAACTTTAATGAGCTTCTCAGATGCTAACAAGCGAGCCAGCTTCCATGAAGCCTATCACTGCTCAGCGATCTCCAAAGGCTGTGAAATGAACCCTCCGACCCTTTTGACAAATCTTTCCTCTGCTCTCCCAGGCTGCAAGGGGTCATGGCAAAGGCTGACCCAATTAACTGCACTCTGGATATCGGCATATGTCAAATGAGTGATTCGGTCTTCTTGGGGGGGTGGGGGGGTGGGAAATGACAAATGACAAGTGACAAAGCTGCTGGCAAGGTCATAAGAAACAGCACCAGCACCCTGCAGGGGTGCTTTGTCAGGGTCCAGCAGTCTTGTGTTGGTTGTTGGCACAGTGACTAATGAGCTGCCCCATCCAGACTGAGCAGGGAATAGTGGTTAACCTGGGTCATCCCGACGCTGGCCAGCCACATCCAGCCTGGAAGCACATTTAGACAGGAGAAATTCTGCACGTCCTTCAGCTGGCTTGCCTGTGATTTAGTAGTTGACTCATTTTGACCTTGGGGATGCTCGCTAATTGCTGGCTTACAGCTCAGCAGTTCAGCCAGGGGCTAACAGATCAGCTGCCATGTCAACCAGTGAGTCCTGGCACATTAACTGATCACCTCCAATGGCTGAAACAAGAGATTGCTTCTTCCTAGCACAAGGGTGAGGCAACATGTAAGCCAACTCAGGAGCCGTATGCAACTCAAGTAATGCAGGCCAAAACATCAACTCAACTGCTTGTTTGTGAGATCTGGTGATGATTGTCATGGTTTTATATCTCCCAGGGATTCCTGCAAGTCTGCTTGCCCAGTAATGTGATGAAGATTGGCCTCGATGGTATAAATCATAGAAACATAGAATCATAAAAGGTTTTGGGTTGTAAGGGATCTTTAAAGGTCATTTAGTTCAACCCCCGCCCTGCAATGAGCAGGGACACCTTCAACTGGACCAGGTTGCTCAGAAGCCTGAGCAGATACCTGTGTGCAGTATTTCAAATAAGTCATCAAGTCTAGAGCAGCCTTTCTTTACCTAAAGTATAGCATGAACTTTTTGAGGAAAAGCAAAAACAACCAGAAAACAGAAAGTTGGTCATCCTGTGCTGTTTTGCCACAATAAGAACACTCAAGTGAAAGCTGAAATTCACTTTGAGTATCCAGAGATGGCTTTTAATAGCCTTCAACTTGTTTGCATGTAGGTACATGGGCACACATAGGGGTTTTGAGCCTTTTGTTTCCTTAAGGTGTTGTGTTATGGCTAAAGAGTGATTCCCAGAGCAAGAAACACTCGGCAACCAAATCAAGGGCTGGATTGAGAACAGGACCTCTATGCACTCTTTCCGTCTCTCCTGTAGACTTCTCATAATACTTCTCAAAAAACCCATAATAATCTGAAAGGTGTACTGTCCAACTCATATTGGAAACCTGCCGTACAATGCTGGGTCAATATTGTCCATCTGTGATTTAGCACAGACACTGGAGGTGTAAGCTGTGCATGCTGTGTTACCAACAAGCCTCTGTTAGAGGTGGCTGCCTGACAAACACAGTCATCCAAAAATAATCTACCTTTTTTTTCCTGTTATTGGCCAAATGCACATTGGGCTCTGCCAGACAGGCACCTAATGGGATTTTCAAACATTCCCATATAGGCTGGGTGCTCGGTTCCCACTGATCTCTGGTGGAATTGAGTGCGTTAATTGACTTTGTAAATACCTTTACAGGTGCATGTGTATTTTTCAGTCTACGCACGCATTTTTGAAACATATCTGTCAGGTGTTCTGCAAATATCTCTTGAACTGGATAGGAAGGTTCTCCTGGATCCCAGCAGGCTTTGGCTGGACACATCTGTATCTCCTGAGTCCCCCATGTACTGCAGAAAGCTCTATGGCTTCCTCAATGTGAAAGAATTAATCACAACTACCAACTGATTTGTTTTCTGTTTCGATAATTTAAATCTGACCCACTGAATGCTTTGAAGACACAGATCAGATCAAGCTTTTGAACTCAATGTCACATATCCTGGGAAGAGAGCAAGTGGGAGGAAGAGCATTGCTGTTTTTCCTGAAGCCATTTTGGATTTCTTTGGTGGTGGTGTACATAAAAATACAAAGAGGAAAAAAAACCCAGTTATTTTTCACATGTTCTTTTTAACTTAGATACGTGGGCGGTTGGTTGTTTTTTTTTCTTTCTTCAGATTTTTTCTGTAGGCAGTGTTTCCATTTTGCAGCAGTAAGTATGTGCAAGCAGTACCATTTATATATTCAGCTCCATCACCAAATCAGTTTAAGTCACTAAACAACGCAGAGAACATGACATTTTTTCCAATAGACTGCAAATTCACGTCTCTTCCCCAAAAGGGAATTTCACAGGAACTGAAGCTATTTGCAAAACTGGGTTAAATGAGGCAATAGTTTTGACTGAAGGAAAACAAGTTGTTCAAAATGCTCTTACTGATGACTAAGAATTGCATCTTGCCTTATTTTAAAATTGATCAAATTCATTAAAAAAAGGGAAAAATGGATATTTTAAAAACAACTCCTATGTCAAATCACAGGAAGCTCTTTCCCTGGTGCTTCCCTCTGGTTTTCCCCAATTTCTCCGGCACTTGTGGGTCAGCAGGGGAGGCTAAGATTATTTCTGCAAATGTCTAAGAACTGTAGACCACAAAGAAACTGGGAGATTCTTACTGGTTCTTCTCTCATCCCTTAGACATCACAGATGAAAGGTGCTTAACACATCACCCAGTCGATCTGACTGCCACACGCTGCCACTTCCCAAGACTCTTCTTGGTGGCTTTCCTTATACAAGACTGGCAGCCCATGAAGCAAATGTCTGCCACTTCAGTGACCATGGTTCTTATGTTTCCCCTCCAACTTGATCAGCCAGCATATAACACAACACAGACAGCTCAAAAGTCTGCATCGGCTTTGGATATATTGGCATAAAGATGCTTGTCTGGGCTGTTCAGCTTCTTACTAAGGGCAGTATCGTTGATTAGACCAAATCATGCCACTGGAAAAGAGGGTGATGAGCTTTGGGCACTTGAGTCCCATTTCTTCACATGTAATAAAGCAAAGTTTGTATTTGTCTGACAACTAAATTTCATTAGAAACAAAATAACATGTAGCTTTTTAAAAAAAATCTCCTGCCAGGCAGTGGGTAGCACATTTTTCGTTTAAAACCTTCAAGGTATTTTCCCCTGGGCTTTGCAGTCAGTTGTCCTCTGAACAACTGGTAGTAGCTTCCCCTGTCAGAAAATGAGGAGCTTGCTAAGAGCACATCCTCCTCAAGCTGCATTTCACTGGTGTTCATTTAAATTTTGAAAGCAAAAATGACCATCAAAGGCAAGGGAATGTCCAGAGGACTGGAAGGATTGACTAAATGGATGGTGTCCAGTTAGCAGCTGCCCATTCCACTGAACTCCTCTAAAACTCTCTTCCTTCCAAAAGCATCACTTACAGGCCTCACAATCCTAATTCACATCAGTGCTTTACCCTACAAGTTATCTCCACTAGTTTTGGTGGCTGGTTTTGGCCTCAGTTTGACTTGAAGTTATAAGTGAATCCTTGGGAGAAACTTGGATGAATCTTCTCCCCTGCCTGTGGTGATAATACTGCTGTGAGTTCTGCTAAAAGACTCTGAATTCCAGCCAATTCAGCATCCACTCACTTTATCTTCCCTATGAGGGCGGTGAGACACTGGAACAAGTTGCCCAGAGAAGCTGTAGATGCTCCACCACTGCAAGTGTTCAAGAGCAGGTTGGATGGGGGCCTTGCACAACCTGATTTCGTGGGAGGTGTCCTTGCCCATGGCAGAGGGCTTAGAACAACATGATCTTTAAGGTCCCTTCCAGTCTATCCTCAAGTTCTACTCTTCAGAAACTTTACATTATTTTTTCATCTTTGCTTGGCATTGTACTCTTCATTTTTTTGTGTGCCTACCTCCAGAACAGGGACAGCTAAGTCTTTCTTTGCCAATCCTACAGTAGCTCGGAGATGCCTCCTCCGGCTGGTCACTGGAATGTGCTCATCACAAGGGAATGAGTTTTCATCAGGAGTGCAAAGGATATGAACCCAACTGGATACAATCCTGCCATCAACATGTTCATCAGGGATGTGAAGAAACAGTGCCAGAGAGAGGGATAGGCAGGGAAAGAGTGATTGAACTTGTAGAGGTTTCCAAGAAGCAGTCAATTCACAGGCTGGAGCGACAAGGTCCAATGTACCAGGCAAGATGATTTAATGAACAGCTGCCCAGAGGAGGGCAGAGATGGTTGATCTGAGGAAAGGCCTGTTGAGACCAGAAAAAGGGCTGGTTGTAGAAGCACCATAGATGACCTACTACCATTGGTACAGGCTGCAAGGCTAACTGGTTTGAAGGCATAGGAGTCTGCATGGAAAATAGTCAATCCTGGGGCTACCGTGGCAAAGTGATGTTCTTGCACTGGCCCTGAGCTCCATCCTGCACATGCAAAGCTCATTGGCCAGGTAAAGTAGCACAAGATGACAGCGCAAGCACCCAATGCTGTAATCAAGAAGGCTGCTTGAAAGCTTTGTTTGGCTTTGCTCATTTGCATTTTCTCATTTTATCAGTTGCTCACTTTGCATGTTTTACATGTTCACTGATAATAATCTGTGACTAGCGATGTGTCTCCATGTTTGTGCTGTTCTCCAGGCTAACCTTCACTATGTTAACAACAGCTGGCTAGCTCATCCTCATTCTTTTTTCCCATTTGGTGTGCACAGGCTTTCAAGGCATTTTTGCTTTGGTCAGCAGTGAAAAGTATTGGGAAGTTGCTTGCAAAGCAATAAAGAGAAAAAGTTGCGTTAAAAAAGTGTTATCAAAGTTGCCAACATCATAAATCATCTAGGAAGCATGTAGCTCCCTCTCCTGCTGAACTCATAAAGGCAGAGATGTAAAATAAAACAGATCCATCTGCCTCCCCCTCCAACTCACTGTGCTCCTAAGGATTGAAAGGAAAGCCTCAAGCTGCTGCAGACCCAAAACTGGTCATGTGACTCCTTCAATAAATCAGCCCTTCCCACACGTTCTGAAATGATATTAGCTTCTAGCCACGAGACATTTATGATTCATGTGGGACAGGCTCCTTGCGAAATGATTACAAGCAGTCCCATCTGCAGCATAAAGCCAAAAAGATTCTGCAGTCAAAGTCAATTGAAAAACAAATACATCAGACCTCCTGGTTCCTTCCAGGGAGGATCATATGCTTTTCCCTATCAATTACACATCAGCATCATTGCAAATGGTGTTATTTGTTAGTTGTTCTTATTTAAATCAACAGCCCAAACAATCAGACTGTCTCAGCTCAGTTATTTCACACTGTTTACAGAGGACTTTGTTGGTGTGACAGTGTCTGTATACCCCTCGAGGATGCTGTATATGCTCTATATATCCCACCTGTGCCTGTGCTGAAAGGAGAATCTTTTGTTTGCCAGGGCCACGTTAACATCTGCATTCAGAATCACATGAACAATTCACCTTAAACTCTGCAGAGATCATGCAGAAGGTGTGTAGCTGTTATTATAGAGACGGCATCTGCTGCACGAAATTCAAAATGGCCTTTCAAAAAGGTGGCAGTTTCCCAAGCTGCCGTATGACAACACAGCAGGCTTCCTGGCTCACCTGTGTCCCAAACTAAGGAGACATCCTGAGTATCCTGACTCCTACCTCTCTCCCAGGGCAAATCAAATGCAGATCTCTCCACCAGGATTCACCTCACTGAGAAGAACACCTAAGTGGAGGTGCCAGTATGCAGGTGTGTCCGAGGAGCTGGTGTCTTTATCCTCATGGTACACAGGGGAGGTCTAATTCTCACAGTGAGCACAGCCCAGAGTGTTGTTGATTCTGTCCAGGTTGCTTTTGGGTGACCTCAACTTCTCCCTGCACCCCATGAGCTGTATTAATATTCCCAGTGGCTGTAAGAGGAGCTTGGAGACTGGTATGGACACCTGCAGGTTAAAGAGAGGTATCTCCAGAGCTAAACCTCAGAACTCGGTTGATTGACTTGTCAAAACATACCTTCTAAGTGCCACCTGAGATGGCCTAGGGTATCCGAGACATCTGCATGGGATGGCAGGGTGAGAAACCAGAGGCCAGGCAGGGCTCCAAAGGTGCTAGACACCAGCAGGTGAATCACTTGCATGGGGCACTTCTGTATGGCAAGTACCAAATCACATTATCACTTTATACCACATTAGCATCTTATATCACATTATCACTTGATATCTAGCCAAAGAAAAACACTTTGTATTTACTTAACCTCTCCTGTACCTACTGCTCCTCATCTGCAGCTGAAAGGCTCTGATTATCCTGCATTAGTCACCCAGCTTTCTACTCTTTGTCATTTCCTAAATGAAGACTTCTCATTATTTTGTTCTTTTATCACAGTGCTGGATGGCACTAGCTAAAAAAGAGAGAAAGCCCGAGAGGTTACATCTCTTTCTACTGTGATGACTGAATGGGCACAGTGCAGCCAGCAGAGACCAGCTCACTTGCAAACCGAGACAGGTATCGGTGCTGGAACAGGCCAAAGTGGTCTGAGCTTCAGCTCAGAGAGCAAGGATTGCAAGGTGATGAAAGGATGGGCAAAGAGGTGCTCAATGTTTTGGTTTTCACAGGACACGCAGGTGTCACGCGCTGGGATCTCAGTCCTAGGGAGTGACTGCAAGGATAGCAGAAAATGGCACTGTCTGGGGTTCATCATCATCAAATTGCTTCTCAGGAATGGAAAATTCTGTGTGTATTTCTTTAGAGAGAGAGCCAGGGGGGTGAGGACTTGAGTGTAGGGTTTTTTTGCTGTTTGCTTTCTATGCCCTCTGCTTGTCCACTATGACTAAGTGGAGAGTGTAGAAAAAGGAAGAAAAAAAAAAAAAAGAGAGAATACAAACTATAAAATGGTTATAACTCATACACAATGCCAAGGAAAACATTCCAAAGTCACAGGGCAGTTTTCCATTGGAAAACCACTGGCTTTGGCTGGAGAGTTGAAGGAAGAAAACTCCATCAAAAGCAACTCTGAGCCTTTTCTGACTCAGCTTTTGGGCTGGGATGTGTCATAACCTGTAGAACAGACCCATTCCTGGTAGGAACGTTATAAGGTAGTGTCTGCTGTGACGATGGAGACAAGAGAAGCCAATGGTCTCATCTCCAGCACTCCTAGGGCATGTCACCCCTGTGGGTTCAAGTGACTTTGATGTATCTCATTGGTCAATTTAGTCCTTTAATTTAAGCTTTTTCCAGAAGACTCTGGTTAACATTAAAATAAACCCCTAAATAAATGTATATTACTGACTCAACTCGAGACACTTGGGTATTTGTTATGATCCTTAAGCAGCTGATAGCAAAGGTGGCTATTTCAGGCGACAATCTGCAGCACAAGCCCAAGGGCAATATGTGCACCCAGAGCACTCCCCTTGATTCACCTTTCCTGAGGCCATTCTTCTTGTCACCTTTCTTCATTTTCCACGGACAGCAATGAGGAAACGAGGAAGGAGTGGAAGATGGCAACAGGTGCTTTCCTGAGGTTGCACCAAACACTTTGGGTCTAGTGGGAACATCTTCCCCGTTGCATATCAGGTGTCTTAAATATTCAGCTCATAGTACTGAAATGGCAAATAATGCACACTAATATCAGGGCTGAAATAGTGTCAAAAGCAGACCCTCTCTAACCTCAAACTCTGTTGAATCTCTATGTTCTGCTGTCACCAACTTGCTGGGCTCATTAAGGTTTAATCAGTTAACAATCCCACCACTTCTTGGTGTGGAATTTTTTTATTATTATTATTTAGTTGGTTGGTTTTCAGTGGAAAGACCTGTTTTGAGGTATGTGCCTTTATATAGGTATACAAGTGGGCAGGAGTGCAGCCTTCCATGTATCTCAACTAAAGCAAAGGCTGCACAGTAAGTTCACCTTTATTAAACCTCCCTCAGATACTCCTCCAGCAATTGCTCCTGTCTCGCAAAACACTTTCCCAGAGATTTGGCAGGTGGTAAATAGCTTGTGCTTTCTGAGGATGAGCAGCAAGTTCCAGGGTAAATGCACAACAATTAAACAAGTCATAGTGACATCTTCCCAGAGCCCAGGAAGGCAGGAAAAAACCTTCAACTACTGCTGCAGATCTTGCACTCTTCCTGCAAAAATGTCTTAGTGGTTCCCAAGGGCCCAGCACCTTGATTTCCACTATCTTTTGGGCCCTTAAGGATAGGAGAAACTAAAATCAATGGCTTTAACCTGATTTTGTGTTGATTTAGGACATGGTTGTGCCCTGGGGATGACACACTCTGACAGTTACTGCAGGTACAATGAGGACACGTATCCTACAAATATTGGAGGCAAAGGTGTGGCACAGCAGTATTCATCTCAGCTCATGTGCGATGTCCACAGTGTAGAAATCCCTCTTTGAGCTGCTCACTCAATTCAGTGGAGAGGAACAGGCACTCTGAGGCCATGACTCACTTGTCCACTCACAGACACCCTCCCAAGGCACAGAGGACTCCATTTATTGTACCATCAACTTCTCTGTTTGCTACAAAACAAGCCTCAGAGATGAATTCATCCCTTCATGCTCAGCACAGAAACAATCTGTATTCTGAACCTGCTTAAATCCACTGGGATTATTTCATTGGTGTATCACTTTGCTTTTATATTAGTATAATGTAAAGGTGAATCACATCTATTGTTTTCCGTGGAGCTCCTTTAGATCCACGGTGTCGTAAGTGGGAGGTGAAAACTACTGATGATATCATTATCCTTCTAGAGGAAAACATCTCCTGAATCATACTGTCACTACAAATTTATTTGGCAAAGTTGAACACTGAAATATTTATTTTATAATACCAGCTTTGTTACTGAAATTCTAGATAGACAGAAGTACACAGAAAAAAAAATTAAAAAAAAATTTTCCTGAAAGGAAAGCGTGGGCATAAACCAACTTCTAAAGAAATAAACAGATCCCATATATTCAAAAATCTCATTATTTACAATCTTTTTTTCATTTTATTTTTTTTTTATAAAAGCTGACAGCAGGAATGCTGATTTTTCCTGTAAATACACAAGTCCCTCTGTCTTTTCTTGCCGACACAGGGGTGTCTCCTGCCATAAGAGATACCCCAGAGCATCAGAGACATACTCCTGGCTGACCAATATGACATGGAATTTCTAGGTGGAATTTCAGCCAGAGGCCACAAGGAATAGAGGGGATCCCTACATGTTGGTAAGGGAATGAAGTCCTTCCATTTGATCTGTTCTTGGTACCATTCACAGTGTGAAATGGATCTGCACGGGCTTTAATGGGAGCTGAAAGCCCCACAAGAGGCAAATGTCACTCATATTCTACTCTTCTCTCAGACAGTTTTACTCCATTATAATCCAAACGAATCATCCTCTGATTATATCAGTGTACACCCAAACCATTACATGAACACCATACGATTGTTTCCAGATCATACTGGTGAATTTGATTGTGGAATTAGCTCTAGTTTAAAGAATATGGAAGAATAAAGAAGATGGAAATTCCCCTCTTGTAACCTCAAGGAGTCCCTCAGCAGGCTCAGAATGGCCCAGTCCCACTTGAGGTGACCTCCCTGCACCCAGGCAAGAAGCTCCCTCCTCACACACGGTTGTGAGACTGCTCTCACCTTTATGGCATCACGGTAGAGAGGCTAGTCAGTGTGCATGCACCATGCAGGTGACCTGCGTGACAGGCCAGTCCTAGGAGATGTTGTGCTGAGTTGTCCCTGCAGAAATAATGTGACCCTGGGAGATGCCAGCGATCCAGCCCAGGGTGCTAGAACTACTCTGGCTATCATAGAATCACAGAATGGGTTAGAAGGGACCTTAAAGATCATCTAGTTCCACCTCCCTGCACAGGCAAGGAGCCTTCCACTAGACCAAGTTGCTCAAAGCCTCATCCAACCTGGCCTTGAACGATTCCAGGGATGGGACATCCACAACCTCCATGGGCAACCTGTTGCAATGTCTCACCACCCTCACAGTGAAGAATTTCTTCCTTACATCTGATCTAAATCTACCCTCTTTATGACTGGATCCATGCCAAACTAGCTGAAAGGATCCTTCTCCAGCACCAGAGATGCTATGTACATCATGAAGACCATGACCACCCCAGTTACAAAAGAACTGCGTTCTTTGAGGATGGAGGACGTTTGGGAGGGAAACACTGAAATACAAATTCGAGCAATGCTGGTCTTCTACAGAGGCACTTTTCCCACTTCACATCAGTGTATTTTTTGCTCACACAATTTAAAATCATGGTTTAGCAGCACAGGAGTATTTGCTACCCTGAAACTACTTCAGTTACCAGTCCTGAAAACAAGGCAGATCAAATTATGATGAGCAGGGGACAGGACCACAGCTTTCTTACATTCTGGTCACTTAGAAATCAGCAGAGCTGTCACTGTTGGCCTCCTCTCTCTTTCCCATTAAGTGTTAACCGGGTCAAACAGAGGTTTTCACTCACAGGTCAGGGGGGTTAAGAGTAGAGCACAAGGTTACCATCCATCAGTTGAACTTTGCTGCTGGATCACCTCGTTCAAGCCTGTTATCAGAGCCAACAGACAGCTCTGCTCTGCCTGCTCCTTAAGGGTATGTGGAACAGCTGGAGCTGACAGTTTCTGGCAATAAGGCTTTTCTTAGGATCAAGTGTGACTTGAATGGTTCAACTGGAAAACCTGCTTCTGTCAAAAGTCATTTCTACCGCTCCAGACAGAAGTTGCCTTTGGCAATGAAATACTGTATGAGCATCCACAGCATCCAGCTCATGGCACTCATCTTGGGTAGGAAAGCCTCTTTTAGTTAATTGCCCTAGGCTCCTTCTCTAGTCAACAGAAGCACCTCTGCTATGAGGACAGGCTTAGAGAGCTGGGATTGTTCAGCATGGAAAAGAGAAGACTCTGGGGGGACCTTCTAACTGCCTTCCAATACCTGAAGGGAACCTCAAGGATGACTGGAGAGGGACTGTTCACAAAAGTGTCCGGAGACAGGACGAGGGGAAGTAGTTTTAAACTGAAGGAGAACAGGTTTAGACTGGATCCTAGGAAGAAGTTCTTCAGTACGAGGGTGGTGAGACTCTGGAATAGATTTCCCAGAGAAACTGTGGATGCCCCCTCCCTGGAGGTGTTCAAGGCCAGGTTGGATGAGGCCTTGAGCAACCTGGTCTATTTGAGAGGTGTCCCTGCCCATGGCAGGGAGGGTGGGTTAGATGATCTCTGAGGTCCCTTCCAACCTAAGCCATTCTATGATTCCATGATTCAATAGAGAGTGAGTTAACATTGCCAAGAGTCCACAGCATGACCTATCTCATCTTAAAAGAGGCATCTGAAAGAGATTTTTAGGCCTCTGTGGGCGTCTGTTTCTCTCTGTTGGCAATAAAGGGAGCTGAGGGGGACTGGCCCAGCTTTAACTATTCAGCTAAGGAGGTCAGATAAATGATGTGTAATCTGCCTTTTGATGTGGTGGTGCTCAGCCCGCAGGAGATCTGCTCCACACACAGCTGAGGCTCCAAGACGCTTACATCTGTGATACCAGCAGCAACCACACCACAGCACAGCCTAATCTCAAACTGCATAGCTGGAACACCCACGTAGCATGTACCAGAAAACTGTGAGTAGCAGCAATTTGCTTGTACAGAAATGCTTTGCTGACTTCAGGCTACAGTAAAGGGGAAAATAGTCTTGAAGGTTTCTTTTTGTCAAGGTCTTCTTAAATATTTTCAGCTATACAAGGCTTCAATGCAGCCACGAAACTGATGCTGAAAGCCCATTTTCTCTGGAGCATCCACATACTGCAGTGTAAAGAAAGAGAGCGAGAGTTCTCAGCAAAAACCCCAACCTCTTTAGGTGTGACAATCTGTGCAATTTCAAATCCATTATCCACCAATATATAAACTATGATTCTTCCACCACTTTTCCCAAGGAAAATTTTATATCAAAGGCTGGCAGCTGTCATAATGCTTTGATCCATGTTCAAATTGCCATGCTGAATTTAATATGAAATTGTTAGCTGAGTCAAAGCGAGAGAAAATTCCCTAACTCCATTGTTTAACAACCTTTCTGCCTGCTGGCTGTCTACGGATGGAGGAACAGGGGAACGTCATGCTGGAGTCTATCCTTGGATCTATGTTCCCATGGTCTGTGATAGATGCTGGGCTAATCTTTGTGTTTCAGAGACAAAAGTAAACCCACGATATAACTCATCCTCTGAGACTGTTCCCTGGCTCACTTTTTAAAAATAAGAGATAAACAGCTTTGACAACATAATCCTATTCAAGGCAACTGAAGGAGCTGTCTCTCCAGTAGCTGATGAAGCGAGAGGCAGCACGTCTGACAAGCTATTTGCCACCAACATCCAGCACAGGGAGATCTACAGAGCAGTGGGAACGTTGCACTTTCTGACACCAGCAGCATTTTCCATGACATTTTCCCCGTGGAGAAGGAATCGGGAGCCCAGAAGCAGCTTTGTGGAAGTGTTGCCCAAACGCAACTCAATGCACTCACATGAGCACCAGTCCTGAGATCAACCAACCATGCAGTTTGCAGGGCAAGCCCCTGGCAATCCCAGCAGAAACACGGAAACAAGTGGCTCTAACTGGAGTTTGAGAACCTCAACAAACTCACTCCCTGCTCACAGAGGTCCATCGCTGCCCAAGCTGTGATGACATTTTTGGAGCAGAGTAATGTTTGAGTAGCTTGCAATCAGCTCCAACACAGTATCAAAAATCTTCTTGTTCTAACACCGTGTTCTGATGTATAAAAATACACCATCTAACTATCCATCCTCTTTCCATGTGAATAGGAACAACATAGGAAACAAAGACCATACAAGGAGATTACAGAGGAGTTGTGCTGTCATTTAGTCCTTTGAACAGCCCTGCTTGGGACACTAACACCTGACTGCGAAGCCACAGAAAGAACATGGATATTTCCTGGAAACTGCAAGGGAAGGATAGGTTGAGATTCATGCATATTTACACTCTGCTTCCTCAAAGATGTCCAGGAGTCAATCCCAAGAAAAAAAGATAGAAATTTGGGACATGAGGAAACCATCAAGGCTAAGGACAGAGTTTTTCCCTGATGCTCCATGACAAAGAGACAACAGGAGTTTAAGATGGACAGGCTTACTGGCTTCTCTCTGGTTTACACAGCTGATAAATTGACACATCACCCATTTAGCTGTCTGGAGCAGGGACTGAAAATCAGAATGGAACATAAATTAGTCTGGCGAGTCTCTAAAAGGAATCAAGGTTAAAGGACAAAAATGAATGCATTAAACTGCTGAGCACCAAATGAAAACTGCAAAATGCTCAGCACAAATTACAGATATGTACAGAAACCAGCCATTTCTCTGCACTGCTCTGTCCCCTCAGAAATTCCTCAGTGACAGCAGGACATTCTCTGTAAACATCCCTTTCCCAAGCTTAACTTGTCATGCTCTTGACTCCTTGCCATCCGGGAGCTGTTTATTGCCCCCATGAAATCCCCAGAGCAATGCAGGACAATCACAGATTCCAGGGTCAGCCTGGTTTCATCCAAAAATTCTACAACGTTGTCTCCTGATCCTTCACTCATATCTTCTGGGAGACAGTAGCCTGCTCTAAGAAGCTAAGAAATGCAAAGCTGAGAGAAGACCCATCCTGCCTAGGGTAGCTTCACACCATGAAAGCATTGAGAAGCCACTCCCATTCTACCACTGCATTTGAAATACTTGAAGGGTTTGCAGAATTTAACAGACTGCAGGATCTGTCCTCAAGGGACCATCAGCTGCATTGAACTGGTGGGGACAGGAGTCTTCTGTTCTCTCCCCATTTGCTTGTGCGCATGGAAGCCAAAGTTCTGCAATCTGGTTCAAGCAGGCATAGGCCTTGCTGTTCCTGAACCGTTCCATATTCTTCCTTTTAGCCTGTTCAAAAAGACAGCTGCAAGGCCTCCTTAAGGACAATGCTAGTTGAAATCTCCTCAAAACACCTTTAAAAAGCTCTTGACGGGATCCAAGGGTCCAGATCACTAAGGAAGCACCAAAGAGAAAATTCCACATCTCCCAGGACAGTCCTTCTCTCTGCAGACCAAACAGCTTCATAAGCTATCTGCTGGCCTCCTGAGGGAGCATCGTTACCCATGCACCAGTGCTGGGAAGTTTGCTACACAGTTTAGAAGCTACTACTGCTGGTTCTGGGAAGGGACAGCCTGTCTCTCCCCCAGCTCAATGGGCTATCTCTGATCTACTTCCAGCGTGTTTGCAATGTCTCTGCTGACTGCCCCTGCTCCAGGATCCCCGAACTCTGGCATCTCCTACTGCATTAGCAAGCCTTCATCTTAACCTAAGACCCTCTGCAGGTCAAGCTGGCTCCAGCTTTTCCCCTTTCTAGCGAACTATTTCCTTCTTCACGTCCTCTAAGGCCTCCTGAGGAGCTCTCCAAGGAGTCTGTGATGTCAAAACACACTCGTAAATCAGTTCTCTGCAGCTTTCCCAAGAATGAGCACACAGGCGCCGCCGTGTCCCTCTGAGTAATTTCCCACCATTCCGGTTAAGAGATATGAAGCTGCTCAGTGAATTCTCAGCCCCCCAAAATTCCTTCAACTCCTCATTGCATGACAGAGTGCACAAGTAGGTGTTTGCAAACAAGCCCAGCCAAATACTAAGCCCCATGCTCCCTGCATCCTGACTCAGAGCAGCCATCAACATGGAATTTGACAAGCTGTGTGATGTATTACCTCATCCCTGTAGCTTTCACCCTCATCTCGCCCCATCAGAAGCCAATTTCCCCACTAAAAATGTCAAACCCTCTCAGAAAAGGATGCTCAAAAATATCTCATTGCTTTACAGAGTCTTACGCTGTTCACAACTCTTTCAGCAAGTTTTTTTTTGGATTGTTTCAGCAGACTGGCAGTTCAACTTGCCCCATAAAACTAAACGATCAGTTGAAAAGTCAACAACAATGAAGCAACATTTCTAAACTCGTCTTCCCGGTCTCCAGAGCCTGATGGCTGTTGGTAGCAAAGTGATACCTCACACCTACACAGCTGAAATGAGCTAATAATCTCCTGCTGGGCTGTTGCTTTCTCCCCCATTGCACTGTTCCAGCAGCAGTACTACTGAGAAACTCCACGCCAAAATAAATGCCACTGAGAACTGAATCTCTCCTTCCCTGGGCTTTTCAGCAAAGAGTGCCTTGAACAAACAAACAAACAAAATTAGCAATCAGGAGAGGAAGGGCTGCTAATAAGAAGTCCATCTGGACTGGAGAGAGTCCAACGGAGGCTACGAGGATGATGAAGGGACTGGAACATCTCTTCTATGAGGAAAGGCTGAGAGACCTGAGTCTGGAGAGGAGAAGGCTGAGGGGCCAGGGTCAAGTGGAAGAAGCCAGGCTCTTCTCTGTGGTGCCCAGTAATAGGACAAGAAATAACAGGTACAAGCTAGAACACAGGAAGTTCCACCTCAACATGAGGAGAAATTTCTTTCCTGTGAGGGTGACAGAGCCTGGAACAGGCTGCCCAGAGAGGTTGTGGAGTCTCTTTCTCTGGAGACTTTCCAAACCCCCCTAGATCTGTTCCTGTGTGGCCTGCCCTGAGTGATCCTGCTTTGGCAGGAGGGTTGGACTCGATCTCTAGAGGTCCCTTCCAACCCCTAACATTCTATGATTCTATGATCTCTGACCTCGTAATTGCAATGAGACTTTTGTAATACAGAGAAGTCAATCAACACTGGAGAAGACAAGGAGAACCAGGAGACGATATGTCTCACCTTCATGGCTTCCAGCACATTTCTGATTCTTTAGCAAACCAGGTTTTGATTCAAGATGCTCTCTGTTGTCACATTTCTGGGTAAGACTTAGAGGACACAACCTTGCACTGGTAGTCCTTGGTTGTATGTGAGATCCATGCTGGCTCCACAGATAGCAATAAAATGTCCTCAAGAAGTGCCATCAAATGAGATGCGTGGCTTGGAGTTGCTCTGATGACAGAGTAACCCACTGAAAAACCAAAATCCCACAGCCTGGAGGTACATAATTCTCAAATATAATTCTCAGAAATCTCAGCAGTATCTTTGTATTCATCACCCTCTTCTCTAAATACATCTCAAGTTTTAGCACAATGCCAGCACAATAGGATGCCTATTGCAGAACATGTGTCCATCTGTATTCTCATCCCTGAAAAGTGTACTCAGGCTTGAGACAGGACATTAGATATGATTGGTCTGTCACCCAGATGCCCAGTCACTTCTAAATGCCAAGCGTCCCAGAGAAAAGTAAAAACTCACTCACCTATAATAACAAAATCTATCACCAGAGTTCTCTGCCTGGTGTCTGGCTCATGTGCTGGAGAGAGCTTTAAAGCTTTCAGTGAGATAATCCCACCCAAGATTCGTTGCAGTGAGGCAGAAGTTGGTTCATCTGCCATGGCTTCACTGGAGAATGCCTCCACCACCAGCTGAGTGGCTCCTATCCCTGTGATGGTGCATTTTACCTCTCATCAACACGACCCTTATCTCCTGTTATCTGTTTTGGTGATAACGGTGCATCTGGGTGTGATGATTGTGTTTGAGTGATGATTGATTGCACCTGGATGTGATGATTGCATTTGGGTGTGATGATTGCATCTGGGTGTGATGATCCCACCCTGCTAAGGTGGATTCTGGGGAGTCACATAACAATACTATAGCCAAGGGCTAACTTGAGCAATAAGCTCAGGAGTAAGGGCAATATGGAAATACAACTCTAAGTCAATCAGCTTACCCCCATAAATAGTGGGCAGCCTAAGAGCCCTTGGAGTTCTCTTGCATGGCAGCTGGCTGCACCTCAGGAGCTCCCCTTGAGCAAGGATGCCTGTCAAGGATACTCCTTGAGTGTGAGAGATTCCTTGCCAGAACAGATCCTCGGTAAGTGACCTATAGCATGCTGAAACTTTGAATTTTTATTAAGGGTATATTCAATCTTAACTGTGCACACAGTCTCTTAAGATAAACTATTACTTTATCTTGTCCTCCATGCAGTAAAAAATCTGAGGTACCTCGCCATTTAATCTCTTTTTTTAAAAAAGAAAAAAAAAAGTTGCATTTACTGTTTCAAACTTCACTGAAATGCTGTTTTATGTCAATAAATATATTGTTACTTCTCTCTGGCGAGTGAAGTGCATAACTCTTCCTGTGACAGTCCTGGTCACTTAGGGCAGTAGCTTTGCTTTCTCACACTCAAGCTCTACAGCTCAATGCCAACATCTGCTCTATTGCCCCCTCCACCTCTGTTGTTCATCCACAGTGTCCATGTTTCTCAGCAGCCTTTTCCCATCCTCTTTGTATTGCTGAAAATACTGGGGTCTATAAGAACATCAAGGGTTTTCCCTCTACTGGACCACAAATAAGCACCCTCCTGAAGCCACTTCCATCTTGCTCGTCATATCGGATAATAAACCACATAAAAGTCCTCCCTCTCCCACTCCCACCTGCCTCTGCTTTTCCTTTCCTTGTATCCATTACATCATGCAAACCTGCTCCAGCAACAGGTTCAGAGCTGGTTCTTGGGATCAATGCAAAACAAAATCCATGTGGTGAAGCCAAAACCTCATTTTTTAATTTATTTTTTTTAATGACCAGTGCACAGTCAGGAGCTGCAGGTGCTCTTTAGACAGTGAGAAAATAAAGGAATAAATCTCCCTCGGCAAAAACCAAAAAGCTTTTAAATATGTGCTAGGCTAAGAAGTGTAAGTCACATCTCCTGGATTGTAAACTATGGCTTTACACACCCTGTTAGTACAGGTAAAAAGCTTCCCACAAACCTTAGATTGGCCTCAAGATACTGCAAAAGGGATTCCTGAACTGGGCTGAACCTCTGTTGGGACAGCTAGTACTTCCTAGACAAACATTGTCTAATATTAGCACTGGGAACCACGGGATTGTCATGAATAAAGTTCATAGGTCAGAGAAGAGTTGCGAGTAGAAACAATTGTCTTAGATTAACCAGTGCACCCAGAGAAAGCAGACAAGATGTTGGGTGCACAGGCTGCTTCTTCCTGAAGCAGATGCCTTCCACGTGCTTTTCAGCCTTCAAAACGGAACATGATTTTGAGCAATCACATAGATTGTAGCCAATTGCTAAATCTGGCAGGAAAAAAAAAATAAAATCAAGGCTTCCTTCTTTTCCCAAGTTTATATGAAATTCAGGATGCTTGCCAGGGAAGGGAGTATATATATCTGTGAGTGTGATGTGTTGGAGTGACATGGAGAAAGCAAAATGTTTCATGTTGATTTTTATCTGGGGTCAGTGTTGACTCAGAAGGAAGTCAATAGAAACTTCATCAAATAAACAAAAACATAATCAGGGTTTCTGGCGGCCTGGAATTGCCTGTGTCTGTAGGTGTTGAGGGAAGCTGGCATGCTCATTGGTCTCAACCATGCCGAGGTTGTCAGGGCCCAATACCCTTGGCCCTTTATCTGCAAACCAGCATGGGGCTGGGAAACTCAGAGTTTCTGGCACCTCAGGCTTGAAGTTAAGACCATAAGGAAAGTGTCTTAACCCTTAAGGGTCATTGAAACCTACAGTGAAGATATTTTTATATTGGACCTTGTTTCACTGTGAAGTCTCCCACAAGCTCTTAGCTTAAGAGCCTTAAAGGATCTTCCATCAGCTTTGAAGCCACCAAAGAATAGACAAAGAAAAAGCTCCCTACAGGGGCTTTAAAGCAATGTCCATACAGTTCCGCATGAGGCTGAACTGCTTAGACATACCCAGACCAATGATGAAAAAAAAAACAAAAAAAAACCCAAACCCCCCCAAAAAACCACGACCAGGCAGTTTAGCCCAGCCTACATATCATAGAATCATAGAACATCACTTTGGAAGGGACCTCAAGGGTCACCTGGTCCAACCTTTCTTGGCAAAAGCATGGTCTAGACAAGCTGGCACAGCACCCTATCCAGCTGAAAATTAGAAGTGTCCAATGTTGGGGAATCCACCACATCCCTGGGGAGATTTTTCCAATGCCTGCTTGTTCTTGTGAAAAATTTTTCACAAAATTTTTTTCGTTTCCATACAATTGAAATCTCCACAGGAATAACTTGTACCCACTACCCCTTTATCTTTTCCATGTGACTCCTTGTAAAAAGGGAGACTCCATCTTTTTTGTAACCACCCTTTAAATACTGGAACATGGAGATAAGGTCTCCCCTGAGCCTTCTTTTCTCAAGGCCGAACAAACCTGGGTTTCTCTGCCTTTGCTCATCTGACAGCTTCTCAGTCCTTTGACCATCTTTGTGGCCCTTCTCTGGACCCTTTCCAGTCTGTCCACATCTTTCTTCTATAGTGGAGATCAAAACTGAACACAGTACTCCAGGTGTGAGCTGACTAGTGCTGAGTAGAGTAGGATAATGACTTTTTATCTCTGCTGGTGGTGCCCCTGTTGATGTAACTCAGCATCCTGTTGGCTTTCTTTGCAGAAGCAGCAGCAAACTGTTCACTCAGGCTGAGATTGTGGCCCACCAGGCCCCCCAGGTCACAGAATCACAGAATGGTAGAGACTGGAAGGGATCTCTTCAGATCACCTAGTCTAATTCCCCTGCTAAAGCAAGGTCACTCAGAGCAAGTTGCCCAGGAATGCATCCAGGCAAGTTTTTCATCTCCCCATGGAAAGGAGACTCCACAACCTCTCTGGGTAGCCTGTGCCAGGGCTCTGGCACCCTCACAGGAAAGGAGTTTTTCCTGAAGTTCTGATGGAACTTCCTGCGTTCCAGTTTGTGCCCATTGCCCCTTGTCCTGGCACTGAGCACCACTGGAAAGAGTCTGGCCCCATCCTCTGGGCACCCACCTGTTAGATATTAATAAGCATTGATCAGATCTCCTTTCAGTCTTCCCTTCTCCGGACTAAACAGCCTCAGGTCTCAGCCTTTTCTTGTCAGAAAGATGCTCCAGTTCCCTTAGCATCTTCATAGCCCCTGCTGGACTCTCTCCAGTAGTTCTCTATCCTTCATGAACTGGGGAGTCTGGGACTGGACACAATGTTCCAAATGCAGCCTCACTAGGGCAGCTTATTGTCCACCAAGACTCCAAGATCCTTCTCTACAGAACTGCTTTCTCACGGGTCTACCCCTAACCTGTACTGGTGCAGGAGGGTTATTCCTCCCTAGGTGCAGAACTCTACACTTGTCCTTGTTGAACTTCATTCGTTTCCTCTCTGCCCAACACTCTAACCTGTCCCGGTCAATTCCCACAGAGCTATTCCCCAGACAGGTAGATCCCAGCCTGTGGTGCACTCCTGGATTGAGTTTTCCCAGGTGCAAGACCTTACATTTGTTGTTGAACTTTTAAGGTTCTTGTTAGTCCACTCTTCCAGCCTATCCAGGTCTTCCTGCAGGGTGACTCTCCCTTCCAAAATGTCCACTTCCCCTCTCATTTTGATATCATAAAATGGCTTGATTTGAAAGGGACCTTGGAGATCATCGGCAAATTTCATCAGGGTACACGTGATCCTATCTTCCAGATCACCTATGAAGATATTGGTTGGCCCTGGTGGACCCCACTTAGAGCTCTGAGAAGACCTTGATTCATTACATTGCGATCCATGCCAAAGGACATAATCCTTTGACCAAAACATCTGTGTACCCCAGCTCCAGACCCAGAAAGAGAGAGCCATGAGGGAAGATAAAGCAGCCTGGGAAGTTCTGAGTCCATATGGCCCCTGGGGCCTGAACTCATTTATTCAGACCTAGCTGGTCTCCCTCTTCTTCTCTGGAGGTACAAAGTTTCCAAAGCTCTTCTACCACCTTCCAGACTGCAACAGATTTCCCCTTCCAGCAGGCCTCAGGGAAAAAGAAGTGCACGTTCACCTACCTGTACAAGGCCTGGAGACATCTCCTTAGCAGGGAAGCAGGAGTCCAAGGGTAAAATTTAATCCCTAATGTAATTTTTCAATTAATCACTTCATCTGCAATTAGGCTAAAGCAAGTTTATCAGCTATCTGGGTCAGACCTCCCAGTTCCACTTCCACCTACCAGCCTTCATCGTAATCAGATACAGAGTGATAAGGCTTAGTCTCCAGGAAAGGCAACTCATTTCTATATGGTAATTAGTGATATCTGCATTAAAAATGCAGTTGCACCTCCTCTCACAATCACAATGCTTCAACTGACTCAATTCCAGAGAACCCAGTCCAACCTAATGCGTTCATGGGTTTACAGAATGCTTTTCAGAGCTGCACCTGAAGCTCTTCTCTCTGCCCACCTCCTTGTGTTTCTTTCTGATGTGAAAGCACGTGAGGACAACGCACGTGGCCACGGCATCACAGGACTAGAGAGGGCTCCAGAAGATGCCACAAGTTTGTTTATTTTTATTTCACCTTCAGAAGGTGCTGGGATACAGAGCTGTGCTAAGCATCGTGCAGGAAGCAGGGCCAGGAGAGGCCAGAGGCAGAGAGATGGCAAGGCAGGATCTGATAAGGTGCAGTCAGTGGATAAAGGAGGTGGGATTGGAAAATTATAAAGATGCAGCACTTCAGTATACAAGACCTCTCCAAGGGAAAGAAAAAAGTGTTGCAGGAGGTCAGCAAAGTAACTGCTGCTTCTCAGATCCACACACCACCAGGGCTTTGTATCTGGGATCAGTATGTTTTAGGAAAGTTTCTGGTAGACTTCTCTGGTAGACTCCTCCTTATCATTTAATTAGAGCTGCTTTAGAGAACTGGAGAGAATTTCATCCTGTTACTCAGGGAAACTTCTACACTCTGGTGGAAGGGAGCTTACCCAGTATCCACCTCTCTGTGTTGAGAGGACATGCTCAAAAAGAGAACAGAGCTGGTGACAGATGCACCTTGCATAAGCTCCCCACTCAGGAGGACAGAGGTCAGGGGACTGGAGCTGCCAGAGTCACCTGATTCAAACTCTGATATCAAAGGGCTGGTGATTCACAGGAGAAGACAACAGATCCTGTATGTGCTTGTAGTACACCTCATTCAAGAGGATGGATATGATGAAATGTTCATCATTACTGGTTACTTTATGGATTGGTCAGTGACAATTTGGCTCGTTAGTTCCTATATACCACATATGCATATATATCATAGAACCATCAAATGGTTTAGGTTGGAAGGGATCTTAAAGATCATTTAATTCCAATCCCCCTGCCATGGGCAGCGACACCTCCCGCTAAAGCAGGTTGCTCAGAGCCCCATCCAACCTGTCCTTGAACACTTCTGGGGAGAGGGCATCAACAAATTCTCTGGGCAACCTGTGCTAGTGTCTCACCACCCCTAGAGTGAAAAACTTCTTCCTTACATCTAATCTAAATTGACCCTCTTTCAGTTTAAAGCCATTACCCCTTGTCCTATCACTACATGCCCTTGTAAAATGTTGCTCCCTGTGTTCCCTGGAGGCCCTCTTTAAGTACTGGAAGGCTGCTATAATGTCTCCCCAAAGCCTTATCTTCTCCTAGTTTCCTAATCATAGAATCATAGAATCATAGAATCATAGGGGTTGGAAGGGACCTCTAGAGATCANAATGTTAGGGGTTGGAAGGGACCTCTAGAGATCATCTAGTCCAATCCCCCTGCCATGGTAGCCTGTCCCTTAATTCTTCCCCATAAGCTCTCAACAGGTTCTCCTTCCTCTCCTAGGCAGAGCTTGGTGCATTCCAGGTGCTCTTTCACATAAAGAGCCATTCCATCACCCTGCCTTGCTGGCCTATCCTTTCTGAACAGCACATAGCCAACCACGACAGCATTCCAGCCATACCAGCTAGCCCCCCATGTCTCAGCAATGAGATCACGGCCCTGTGACCACAGGCAGATCCTTCCTGTTTGTTGTCCATGGTGAGTGTGTTAGTACCCCCATTTTGGTAGAGCCCTATTAATTATTAATTGGGCTGTTTGCTGAGGAGAACAGCATCATACATTCTTAACTGGAGACCATACAACAGCAAACATTCCCATAATTCAGATGTATTCACTCTTTCAGCTCTTTCTGTGTGTGGAATGATTGACCCTCTCTGCAACATCACTGCCAGGATAGACACAACCTGGCAACCTGCTGAAGTTGTTAATTGGCTCCTGCTGTGTTCAGTGTCTGGGGATCTTGCAGATAAAATGTGCCAAAGCCAACAGCTTTCTGTCTTATCATAATGCCAGGATCCCACAGGGTTTTTTTTTGTGAAAGCAAAGAGTTGTCTTCCATACTTTCCCCCTCCTGAATTACATGGTACAACTAGATCATATTTTGAATACTCAGCTCCTTTTTGGAGATTTTTGGAACTTTGGCAGTGGTAAATATTTAGTAACTGGTAACTAAACTTGTAACACTTCTGGGGATGGGGCTTACAAAACCAATCATTCCCATGGGATATGGCTTTTCTTGCACGGCGTTGGTACATAGATGCAGCCCAAGACAATGCAGGAAAAGAGCTGGCAAGATCGTGCTCTCCTACCACACTCCTGCAATTACTGTGGGTCACATGAAGAAATAGGAGGCCGTTGTGGCAAATGTCGTTAAATGTGACTTGAAAATGTGGAAACAGAGAAGTGTCCTGTGAGACTTCGGTGCATAATGTCCAGTGCACAAAGGCTGGGACAGCTGGAAGTGCAACAAAGCTGGCAAAGGGTCTAGAGCACAAGACTTATGAGGAGCAGCTGAGGGAACTGGGGCTGTTTAGCCCAGAGAAAAGAAAGCTCAGGGGAGACCTCACCACGCTGTACAACTACCTGAAAGGAAGCCGTCACAAGGTAGGAGTTGATCTCTTCTCCCAGGTAACAAGTGATAGGACAAGAGGAAATGGCCTAAAGTTGTGCCAGGGGAGATTTAGGTCAGACATGAGGAGCAACTTCTTCACTGAAAGGGTTGTGAATCCCTGGAACTGGCTGCCCAGTGAGGCGGTAGAGTCACCATCCCTGCAGATATGTAAAAGACATACAGATGAGGTGTTTAGGGACATGGTTTATTGGTGGGATAGGCAGTGTTAGGTTAATGGTTGGACTTCTGAAGATCTTGGATGTCCTTTCCAACCAAAAGGATTCTACAATTCTATGTTCAGTCAAAAGTATCTGGCAAGTAGCTGTCTCAATCTGAGTTAGCCACCTTTAGGCCTTCTGAAGTCAGCAGAGATCTAGTCAGTTTGGTCAGTGGGTCCTGAGGTTCAGAGTGAGCCAAAATAGGCCAGATGACTCATGATGTGAAAGTGACTGTTTCCTCTTCATGATGAAAGGGTCTACAATGTATGCTGTACACTTTGTTAGGATGGACAGTTGCTTCCTATATACTGACTTTATTTTACTAGTCTTGATTTTTCTCACTGTCTTGACCACTTAATTCCTCAATACAGTGTGACTAAACACTTGTGATGTTCCTGAGAACCTCAGTTGCTCTGTTGATGTTCCTGAGAACCTCAGTTGCTCGGTTTCACTCACTGCTGCACCACTTGACATCATGTTATTATGGGGTATCTCAGATTTCTTCGGAATTAAAAGAATAAAGCATTGAAACCCCTTTCTAAAAATCTTTTCTAAAGAGATTTCATTATTTTAGCAAGAGGTTTAACTTCAGCTTTTAAGCCTTGGCATGTTCAATCAGCATCTCTAAGGAGCAGCTGACATGAGCTGAAGTCTGACTGATTTCACAGGTCCTGTTATCTTTGCTTTGGAAAAAAAAAAAGTTCTTGTTCTACTGACAAAAATATACCAAGAAATTTTAAGTTCTGATAAGTATCTTCATTCCTGAGTGAAGTTCTTCTCAAAAAGGGGTCAAAGTCTGTAAGATACCAAAAGAACCAGCTTGTCAGATTCTTGCCAGAGTCAATGTCCTCACTTGGGTCATCCAGTGCTTCCCCAGGAAAATGCTCTCTTTTGTACCTCTGTCAAGTGAGCAGAGAGGCCTCCTGCATGTCCCTGTGAAAAAAACTGTCTGTGAGGACTTTTAGATCACACAGAAGCCATTGGCCTGTATTTTCTATATGCACACCAGATCAACACATACACTTCGACTCATATTGAAGAAGACTCAAAGTGGGTGTCTAAGTGTAGGTGTTCACTGCCTTTTGCACGGCCTTGAGGAGTTCAAGATACCCACACAGAGAAGAGAGATACAAGACAGAGCCTTTAAAGACTTGTGCTTCTCTGGAGCAAAAGCTGGAAGCTGCTGGGACAGAGCATCTCAAAACACCTTAGAAATTTATATTTAATCCACTGAGCCAAGGCCACACTATCTTTCCACACCAGCCTCACAGACGTCAATGAAGACCCTTTGCAGACCAAGGCTAGGACTTCATCTCACCTCCCTTTGGTGGCCTAGGTGTCTAATCTAAGCCAGATGTCTGAGATCCCTGTATAGTGAATGGAGAGGAAAAAAGATGCTCCAGAGGATATTTCAGTTCCCTTATCTTCAGCACCCCACATTGGGGTGGGATGCTAAAGGCTAATTAGAGCAAGACTACCTCAAAAGTCTGAAGTTAGCTCAGCTGATCTGCATCCCAATGTGCTGGTCAACATGAGCAAAGTTATCAGAATTTGCTCTGTAGCAAGATGCAGCAGACCTGAAAGGAGGAGCCAAGGCAACGAGAAGGAGGAACATGAGGGCAAAACATGGAAATAATCTACAAGCACATGGCTGGGATTGTGCCACCTCTGTGGATTGTTGTTGGATAAACAGCCCTGTTTGTTTCAGAAACATCATGCTTCCACTTTGCAAAAGCAGACTGAAACATGCTCCACTAAACAGGCACAAGCCGGCATCCCTCACAAAGAGATACTCCAGAAGCTCATTACCAAGCAAAGCCTCTGGGACATGGTTGCCAGCCTCTTTGCTTTGTAATTAACTTTCATTGCCCAGCCCCTGATACACCAGTGACCAAATGCTTCATACAAAGAGGACCACTCTGTGGGGTTACACCAGCCACTCTTGCAAATAAAATCACATGCTGGCAGACACTGTAGAGGCTGGTGAGGTCATACTCATCAGGTACAACAGCAGAAAGTGGGCTACGCTGCACGGCTAAACCACACCGTGGAATCAGGTCAGGATTCATGATGAAAGAAGCCTCTTTCAGTGAACAGGCTGAGGGGACATTAGAAAGACTGCGACATAAGGGATGTTAGAAAGGCTGTGACATAAATTCTGCCTCCTCCTGAAAGAAACACTGAGATTTATTGACTGCAGACGCTGGAGCTTCTCCAACACTACAGGTTTAAAAGCAGGTGTTGGGCAACCCAGAATAGAGCAATTCATTTCATGGAAGAAAGATTTAAAGATAGGCTCATTGGGATAAAGCTGTCTTCATGTGAAAACCTGGAGGCAAAAGAAATGTAGTGGCACGGCTTCCTGCACAGGATTATGTCAGGGTAACATGAAAGAGTGGGATGCTCCCAGCTAAGATGAGTCACTGGTTTCTGTTTAGCCTTTCAGAAAGAACTGGTCACTAGTGACAATATAAAACTCTTTTTAAATCATTCTTTGAGTGAATTAACACAGTATAGCCTAAATCTCCTGTCCTCGCTACACACACCTAGGAAAGTGAATGGAAACTTGGGTTTAATTTCCAGCGGTGTATTAGTGCTTTATAACATGGAGAAAAATTTCTCTGAGTCTTGGTTTCCCTACTGGTGAAATGGGCGATACTGTCACTGATCTTCACTTCCCAAACCCCTACCATGGACCAGCAAGAGTGGGACGTACCTGCAAGGACTTCAAAGAGAATTCAAAGCTGACTGAGGACTGCAGTGGTTTGCAGTGCCACCACTTTAGTGATGTCTATAAAGCTACCTAAGAAAGACTGAGAAGAGGGCAAATGCATGGCGATATTTTTCCAGGCTCCAGCGATCAGCTGTTCTGAGATGCCTGAGGACTCCTCCGTACACCAGAGCAGCAGCTCTGGTTCGTATGACAGCAAGATCTCACCCTCCCAGAGCATCGTTCTGTGCAAGCAGGTCACACATGGATACTGAACCTGTTGCAAGGATGACACAACCACAGGCAAGCTCAGCTCATGCTGTGCTGATTCCAGGGGTTGATCTCTGAGTCAAGTAGGAAGAGAAATGTCCATATTCCTGGGTCTGGAGGCTGAGCAGACTCCTACTTAATGTGGATGGCCCATAAATCTCTTCAGCCTCCGGTACCATGCTGGGTGCAGGACTCAGCATAGGGTTGGCATGTTGCAGGGCAGACACTTGTGTAGATGGAGACAACCTGAAGCATAGCACAGACACACATACAAATTATCATGACAGAAAAGCTCTGACCTAAGCAGATTTAGGAGACTGGAAGGTCAGAGTCTATCTTCTGCCTAAAGTATATGCTTCAAGATCAGTGGAGAGAGCCTAGTTCCTCTCCAGCAGAAGCCAGTACTGAAGTCCTCCTTGACTTCAACAGCAGAACACCACACCTCTGACACTTCAAAGATTTCTTTTATATGGTGCTTATCCTGTTAATAAGCACCGTCCGTTCCTGGCAACAGGAGAGCCATCCACTGATACGCTAACAGCATCTTGCTCTCCAGGGATGCACACCATCTTTATACTCATGGCAGTTCTCCTACACAGGCAAAGAGGGGACTGACAGCTTCCTGATGCACAGACAGAGCCCTGAAGAATAGGACATTTGGCTTCCAGCAAAGCATTGTACTTGTGTTGAAAGGCTTCACATTTTCAGTTCTGCAGCACAAACCAGTAACTCAGCCCAGCCAACAGAGCAGGAGATGAGTGCTTGGGTCCACATTAAATGAGACTTACTATCACACAATTAGCACTTGTATCAGTCAAGGAGCTGGAGGAGTCCCATTTGGAGCTCAGAATAGAGTGGTTGAAGAACATCCATTCTCACCATTTATAAAGCTGGGACAATTCTTAGAGCGTGATAGTGATTTCGGAGGACTTAAAACTGGGTGTATTAAAAAGTCGTCGGGACAACCACCTCTAGGTGGCCCTCCTTCACAGCACAGTTGGACCAGATGCACTTCTAGAGGTCCATCCCAACTTCAACTAGTCTGTGATTCTGTGAAACTCTTGTAAATACAGGAATAAACCATCTGTTGAGCTTCAGTCAGTTTTACTAGAGAACAAATTTGATATCACCATGAACACCCCAAGATTTTGTATATGCACACACAAAGTAATTCTATGTATGACCTATGAAAGAAATGAAGGAAGAGGCAGAAAAACAAGTCTTGCTCTGAATTTCCATCTCAGCCCAGAGCAACATCAGATTCCCAGGGAAGTGAGACGGACCCTGGTACCAATGATGTGCTCAGATGCACCACTGCTTTACACAGCTTCTCTTCAATGATGGGGAAGAAATCTTGCTATCATGGAGAGATGACCACTCACCACTGCAGAATCTCACTGCTGTGCTTTGACATATCCAAAGCAGCAGATCCAAACATGGGGAAACAGATTTTGTGCATCGTCTCTCTAACGAAAATTTTTTTCCTAATGCTTCACCTACACTTCACAAGCTGCCATTTGCGGTCATCGCCTCTGGTTATATCATCTGCCTTTGCTGAGAAGAGTGTGGCTTCAACATCTTTGTGACTCCTCTACAAGTAGTAGCAGATAACTATTAGATGACTCTTCAGCTTCACTTCACCTGGCTAGATAAGCTCAGATCCCTCAACATCTCTGCAGGCTTCCCAAGGTCCCTCTGAATTTCCATTTTATCAGGCCCTCAGTTTTGTGTCACCTGCTGATCTTCTGAACTTAACTCTAATATTGCCTAGGGATGGACGCTGGGCAGCCTGTTCCTCCTTCTAATGGCAGATCATGAACACACTGGACAACATGGGACTTAGTGGTCTCCCTTGGTGTGCTCTCCTTATCACTAGCTGCTGGTTGGACACTACGCCATTCATTCATACCCTTGGCTTATGATCTATGGCCTTTACATTGCAGATTAATGCTGAAAAAAAAGCCATTCATTTCTCTTGCTCTTGCTAGATGATTACAAGTCTCTTGCCCTTCTCCGATGCTTGCCAACAAGGTGATTCCAAGAGCTTCCATTTAATTGCATAGAGAAGGAAATCAGACATTCTAAGAGCAATGCTAGTCAGGTTGTTTTCACATCCACTCTGCTCTCGCAAGGAATCAGTGTTGAATATCAACATTTTTCTAATTTTGAAAGCCAGTGCATGCTCAAGTTTTTGCTTCAGATAAAGGATTTGGTTTCCTCCACAGCAAATAAGGAGAGCATGAGAAATGAGTGAAGATGTTTCTAATGTTATGCAGAGCTATGGCTCTGACAGCGTGTCATAGCCCACACTGACTGAGCAGCTAACATGGAAACAGGACTTTTTTTTTTTATTCCCAGCCCTGTTTTCTGACCTTTAAAGCACCCTCTACTTTCAAGTAGTATATAAAATACAAGACTCAGGATGTCACTCATTTTCTCCACCTCTAAAAGAAGCATAAGAAAATAAGACGACAGATCCTTATATGTCAAAAATCTCTTCTCCCCTGAGCAGGCACCCAACAAATCCTCGTGACTGTTGTAGGCTCATACTGCAAACTCCTGCACACTGGAAACATGGGCACTTTACCATGACTCCACACCTGGGCAAGATGCTAAATATTTATAAACAACTGTCAAGAGCCCTCCTTGATGGGTTTCTCACAATGGGTAACCAGCAGCAACATGAAGCCTTGGGGATGCAGAAGAACAGATAATGCCCTGGATGTCTCTTTTCAGGGTGGTAGCTGAATCACCAGGAGTATGAGAGTTAAATGTCCTTGAGCACGAAGACTCCTGGACATTCTTCTTGAAACATTGGCTTCCTCATCCTGCTGTAACTGCACAAGACCCCATTTCTTCATCTGCAAGTTCAGTTTTTAAGGCTGCTTGGCTTGAATCCGAAGGATTTTCTGGCTGTATTGGCTAAATGCACACCCTAAACATGAGAGCAGCTAGGCTTTGAAGGACAAAGATGAAGATTAATTCCACTGGCCTTTCACATCACTTAAAAGAAATAAATTTATGAACTACTCTCTAGGCCTTTAAGGAGGTCACAAAAACTGATGAAAGGTCTGGTTTAGATAGTCCTCTTCACCAGCTAGTTGGTCCTCTGTAGATAAAAACACTTTGAACTTTTGAGTATTTCTACCCTTTAAAAATAACTTTATTATCCTTATCAAGTCTTGTAGACTTTATATATAGAAATTCTGACTATCCTTCTTCAAGTGAAGGAGAGTGAATAAGTCTGAGGAGGGTGATAGAAGGGATCACAGAGATTAAATCAACTGCTGCTGAAATAAGAAGAAATAACTACTCCATGCAAAAAAAGCCCATCCTTTAAACATAAACTGAGCATTTATAGGGTTTCCCTTGGTTCATGGGACTGAGTGATGCTCTTCTCTTAGGATGTATTCTTACTAAACGGAGGATGTATTCTCACTACTTGGAGGATGTATTTAGGAAGCAATGCAAGGAGGAAGGATGTATCCTCTACACTAGAAGGCAAAGAAAGCAAAAAATCAGGGCAGCAGAACAGCCCGGGCCATTTAGCTTCACATTTTTTAGCAACTATCCTGTAGCTGTTCACAGCTCTCAGGGCTGTAGGCAGCAGGGTACACAGGGGTTCCCTCAAGCTCTGCATCTTGTGTCATGGGCGGCATCAGAGGAAGGATAACACCTCCTTGGCCTCCTGGTGGGTAAATTCACACCTGCCTCTTTCCTTTATTCTCCATTGACAAATCCCAGAGAGGACTGGGGTGGGCAAGAGTCAGGAGAAGAGGGGAGCCAGCGCGCTGGAGTTCAGTCCTTCAGGCAGGCTGTTGACAGCAGGATTTACAGAGAGATACGTGCACATCTGTGCCCGAGCCAGGCTTCCTTGGTAGCATACAGAAACCAGCTCAGGGGAACCCGGGGTGTGATTCATCTCAACCTAAGGCAGATGTCTAAATTAGAGAAGATGAATCATTCCCTTTAAATTCCTCCGCTGAATATAAGTTCCTCTCACTACCAGGGAGCCTAGCTCTGCTATAGGGAGTTGAAAGCAAATTCCTACAGCTGAGTTTGCCCATACTGCCCTCCAGGCAGAGAAACTGAGGCATCAGCCCAAAGCAGCTCATGCCCAGGTTTCACTTTTATAAGCTGAACTTGGAAGACACCTACCAGTCCTAGGGATAAGTGCTTAGCTCCCTCTCAGTGGGATATGGGGACTGAAAGACATTAGAGGGCAAGGAGCACTCACTACTCAAGTAGCTGCAACTTCATTGCACGTGATTATGGCCAGAAAGGACTTACGGGATTTATCTGTGGAGGAAGGATGAGGTCAGGAGAGTAAGGGCATTGGACAGCAGCTGTTGTGTTAGAAAGGCACTAGGAAAGATGCTCTGTTACCCAGCAGAACTTAACAGCAGTTGCCTTACACCACCTTCTGAGATATTCTCTGCTCTGCTGCTGCCGTGCTGCTCAACTTTGGGCATGTCATTTAGACCTTACTAGTTTTTTTAAGTTATCTTGTGATGAGGTTATCACTTCAGGAAAGACAGTTGCAACCAGGGTGAAAAGAGTGGGACTCACAGGATCAAAGGGTAACTGGTTCAGGGCTAGGTCCCAAGGTCCTTGTAGCACCCCGGTTCCCTGCTCACCATGTGGCGATGTGACCTGCAGATGTTTGATCGCTCCTGTGACGCCGACAGCACTTAGGGCAGAGTGAGCAGGGCAAGGAGAGGTTTCTGGTTTGGGGGATTACAGCTGTAATCCTTCCTTCTCCCTCCCAAAAAAAATCCTGCAGTCACCAGGTCCAATTGCAGCTCTCCCTCGGAAAACAAAAGCAAATGACTGAGTCTTCACGTATGAGAAGCCTGTTGTTTGTGGGACAGACAGGCTGATGGGTGTGTGTGATCTGACCAGGCTTGAAATCAGTTTGAAGCCCATTTGTGCTTAAACCGGTTTTTCATTTCAAGCTCTTATTAGATGAATATGGTGGATATGGAAGCGGCTGCAGACGCCGCAATGATTTTCATGGCAGCAGAACAGGAAACTGTGGGCTTGGGCTACACAATGAAGCTGTAGGAGATATGGGCCAGAAAAAAAAGAAAAGCTTTCCTTCCTAATCAAATGTTCAAAAGCAATTAAAGGAAAGCAGGGGGTTTGGTATAGCATGGAAAATTACTTGCCAGTTAAACACTTTATTCCCCTTTATCACATTTGCCTTACTGTGAGAGTAGTTTCCTAAATGAATAAACACAATCGATCGTGTAGCAAGGTGGCTGGGGGCTCTCAGCCTCATCTGGCACCTACCCTGTTTGCAGATCTCAGGAACAATCACAGACTCACCTGAACAAATAGCTGGGCTTCCTGCTCCCGTATCTATCCGTGTCACATTGTCCAGCTCTCCTGCACTGTGTGTACTCAGCCACCTCGTGCCCTCAAACCTCCTGATGTGATTAACTGTGGCATCTTTAATAAAACCTGCAGCAATTTTTCCTTCTAGAGCAGAGTGAAGATTTATCCCTCCTCCTTTATTTTGCCAAATTCCATTTTTATTTCACTGTATAATTAATCAGGCACTGGAGCATATGACAGCTTGGCTTAAATTTAGTTCTCACTTCTCCTATGCAGCCTTGTTGGACGTTGTTGGTCGGTGAAACACAGAACTGGAGTTGTCTGAAACAGAAACACAGAAATTGTCAATCTGGATGAGACCTTTACTTCATCTTGTCTCCAATGGTAACCAGCACTGGGCACTTCAGAGGGCGAGAGGCGCACCAGGCACTGGAGAAGAATGCTACACCAAAGCACAACTTGCCTAAAGAGGGGAGACGTTCCTAACTCTGGTGGGCCTCTGACATAAGAGAGTGGCTGTGCACAGCACATGAAGGACACACACACAGAGACAAGCACACACTCATCCTTCTTGCAGGCTGGATAGCTGCTGAGCTTTGTGTTTGCTCTGAGTGCCCATGGGATACCCCAATCTACTTGGACCTTAATCAATTAGATGAAAAAAAATTATGTGGGCAAAGCCTGGAGGCTGCTCAAAGGCTTAGATCTTGTGGAAACATCAGTGGGTGACATAGGACAGATCATGTTCTGCAAAGTGCAGAACTCCAAGCACTAAAAGATAAAATGTGAGATCGTTTCGGTCCTATGCTGATCTCTACACCAGGGAAGTGCAACATAGAGCTTGCTGGTGTAGAGGACTGTGAGCTTTATTTATTCTTTACCCTTTCCCCACATAGGGTTTCTTTCTAGTTTGCAGTGTCTACAAGTTTCACTCATTTTACCTTTTCCCTAAAGACCAAACATATGCAAGCGGATTATTGGCACTGCTGCACTAACTTGCTCCTACTCCATGATCCTCTACCCAGCTCCATGCAGGTCTGTTCTTCCAGGCTATTATTTCTATAACTAGATAAGCTGGACCTATGTCTTGTCTCTTGGTCACATGATAGGAGGAATCATCTCCCAGAGTAGGACAGGGCTTGGACATGCCATGCCAGCATCTCTGTTTCTTGGACCCACTGTCCATCTCAGGACATCAGGCCATGATATGTTGGCTAGAGCATTTGACAGGTGAAGGGTTTGGGGAGTTGGGGTGTTTGATAGGAAGGGAGATGAGGAAAGGAGCTTAAAGGTGATATCCTGGTCTAGGGAGACACCAGGAAGAAGGTCTCATCTAAATAACAGCAAACAAAAACAAACGTGTATTTTTATTTTTTATTTGAGAAGCGCAGAGAGAAAAAGAGAGACACAAAATACATTTACATGTATCTTTAGACATGCTATCCAAATGCAAGGAGGTCTTATTAGATCAAAAGTGAAGGATTACCTTTTAAAAAACACAATAAAAGCAATCAAATCACCAGAAGTTGGAGATTTTCTAAGCGGGAACAGGCCAAGAAGAGCTTTCACTGGCATCTAGTGGTTTGTTGCAGAGGCAGAGTCACTGCAGCTGATGGCACAGCTTTGTTTCCAAAGTGGATTTCCTTGGGATAGCAGAGCCCGAGAGGTCACCACTTCCAAACTGGGCTTAGCAAGAGGCATTTTTTGACATAATCTACTCCTGCCCTACCATCTTTGCCTATAATGCCCTTTGGGGGATGCACATGAGGTATTCTGAGTCTATTTTTGACCGCATGAGCAAAATCTTGGGGTCATACCAAGGCATATTTGATGTCTTCTTTTCTTGGGCTTTAGGGTTTTATATGAGTCTGAGGGGACAACAGGCAGATCTGGTCTGTTTAAAGGAGAAGGTGAGCTGGGAGGGACTCACCTGGGAAGATGACTATGTCAACAGAGAGAAACAGGAGATCTGAGGGCACAAGTCATCTGCTCTGCTAGAGGCATCCACTTTAGAATAAGATAAATTACACCCCAGTGTACAAGTGGACACTGACATAGCTGAAAAGGCACCATTCTGGCCCTTTCCTCCAGACAGCTCTAGCAACAAAGGATTCACATCAGTGATTCCCCAGATGCTTCAGGTGAGCTCCTCATCCAAATCCCATCTCCCTCCACGGTGCCGTGGAAAGAAAGATGGGGCCGGTTGATGACACTGCTGACTGGCACTCTCCAAATTTTTGGTAGGCAGGATTTGTGGGAAGGTATTATGAAAGAAGGAAGGATAGAAAAGCTGGATCATGTTGCCTCAGGAATCCTGCACATGAGGAATCTCATCTCAGCATACCTGGGGTCTACTGTGGTCTAATACTGTGGTCTTTCCTGTCTGCCTGGGATCTGCTGTGGCACTTTCATGCATCCAAACAGAAGACCTTCCTTAAGGCAAACTGAATGAGGCTTGTGTATCTTCTGCTGGGCATCTGCTGGTGTAAAGACAGCTATTTTGGTCTGACTGCTTCCTTCACTGGACCGGGATACAAGCTGGAATGTAGGTGCACCTTCATACTGGTGCTGCTGCCTCATATTGCTGGCTTGTATTGGGGTAGGAAATACATCAGCAGACTTTATCCAGGGCACCTACAGTGTGTAGGCTGGATCTGAACTCCAGGCACCTTGTAACCTTGAACTTCCTTGTGTGTTCTAAGCCAGGCATCTCACCAACTCCTGCCTCAGTTTCCCTGAATCAGAGAGGAGGAGAATAACATGTTTGCAGCCTTGTGTCATATTTAGGACAAGTTTGAGGTACTGGCTTGTGCAGGAATGAGTGTTAGTGTCTAACGCCAGAGACATTGGACAGCCCCTCGTCACCGACCTAGGGAAGGGTCATGCTGAAGCAGCTTTTCGTGGTGCATATGCTCCTAAAACCCTCCCAGAGAAGCACCCTGGGCTAGACCTTCCTGCTGAGTCTCCAAGCCTCATTGTGCAGGGGGTCTGGGCACTTTCTGTGAGGTCCTTCTGAGGCACAGCCTCTCCCAGGCAGTGCTCACCACTCTGCTGAATCAGGTCCATGTGCCTCAGCATCCACCTTTGTCAAATCTGAGCAATTCTTTTGCGCTTTCACTGAGCATTCCCAGGGATCCTTTGCTGGTAACTAGGCACCAGCCTCTGTTGCTGCCTCTCCCCAGGAGCACTGCAAGCTGCCATGGGCATAGAAATACTCCCCAAAGTGCATCTTTCCTCCCCTGATGCTTCCTGGAGCCAGTCCCAAACAAGCCTGGAAGGGAAGAAGGATGCTTGCAGCACTGCGGGGTGGGGATGTTTTCCTTCCCACGACAACAAAAAAAAAAACAAACAAAAACCCGAACACTCTCAGCTGGTGCAAGAGAGAAATGCCCTGATCCTGACCCACCGGCTGCCAGGGCAGAGAGGGCAGGATGGGGAACAAGAGCTGTTGGGGAGAACTACAATTCCCAGAAGGCAGTGCGAACTGAAGACCCCTCCAGCCTCCCACCAAGCTAGCGGAGCAGAAGAAAACCACGTCAGGGAGAAATTCCCCTCATTTCCTTCCCTGTGCTCCCGCTACCACCTCGGCGGTGGCGTCAAAATGCATCCCGGCGGCGCCAATCGGGAGCATCTGCCCTGTCCTCCCCCTGCTCCTTCAACCTTTGCTCTTTGTCTTTGTTTCGCTTCACCCTTCCTCCGGTAGCTCTCGCTGCACCGGCCACAAGACTTCCTTTAGGTCAGCCCAGCTCGCAGCCAAGTCGCAAACACGCTTGTGCCACTGAGGCTGCCCCGGAGGAGGGAAATGCCAGCCAGAGGCTGATGGCTCGCTCAGGTAAGATGCTTTCGGCCAACATCCCTTCGTTCCTCCGGGTAGCTCAAGCGAATGGTGAAGCAACTCCCTGGGATCTGCTTCTGCCCTTGATTCAAACCCTGAGCCCGAGGGATTGCAGAGCTGAAAGTAAAGGCAGGGTTTGGATCTGTAGGATCTGGATACACACACAGAGAAAAAAAAAAAAAAATTGGAAGAAAGTAGACAGACCCTGATCTGAATTCAGGGATTTGTCGCTTTTTTTTTGTGGCAGTTGAAATTCTGCTACCGGTGAGATGTTGCCTCTAAGGGACTAGCACCAGCATCTGTGGTGAGGAGAGAGGCCATGGACACTGCGGCAAACCCAGCACCTGCTCCACCTGCAGCTGTGGTCCCCTCAGCACCAGCCAAACCCGACAGGAGGGTCCTTGGTGGGAGGCTAAATTTGCTGCCTGTTCAGGGAATTAATGACCTGCCTCAATAAAAATACTCTACTCAACTTTGTTTTGAGTCCTCTCGCCAGCCTGGCTGCTGCTGAAGCTTTGTTTGCTGAATTAAAAGCAGTTGTAGGTGTCACATAGCAGCTCCCCCACCCAGGGAGGGGTCTGGACCCCTAGATTCTCCTTTCCATTAGTAAACACTAGACCCAGATCCTGCTCCAAGTGTGGGTTTTTTTCTTTCTTGGCTCAACTTTGGGGGTTGAGGAGTGTGTATTTTTATTTTTGTTTTTTTCTGAAAAAGAAAAATTCACCTGGGACAGGAGTGCCATTGTGCTTCAGTGGTGGCTCCTACCAGCATCAGTGGGGATCCAGGTGGGATAGCTGAAGGGAAAACACAAACTAAATCTGAAGTAACTTTCCCTGTTACAACTGCCCTCTGAAATCTGAAATGATTGCCCACTTCATTTGCTGCTCTGACCTTTCTCTTCTGAGGAGCGTGTAGCTGCAGACTCTGCATCGCAGCTGCCCTTGGATGTTTATCTTCCAAATCTCCCTTCACTTGTCTTACGATCCATGGCATTTCCCCTCCCCAGCCTCTCACACCTCAGTGTCATGCTCCCAAGGGACTAATCTTCTCAATCATATCCTTCCCAGTAAACCAGACCTCCATGAAGAGATTTCGCTGACAACTCATGTCCTTGCTGGCAGCCTGCTCCATAACTGGTGATTTTGGCAGCAGCACCTCCAGCCTTCAGTCCCATCAGTAAAAGCCTGCCCAGCTACATATGCTCGTGTTGACAGTCAACTTCAGCACCACTGTCTTCCCCCCCTTGCTCTTTCTGTCTTTTTTACCTGCTGGAATTCACAATCTTGACAGGAGATATTATTCACATCTCTGTTGGCCCTGATTTGTTTGGATTTTTTTCTACTGAAAATACAGAGGACTCAGATCCTGCTGTCAGTTGAACCCTCTTGAAAAGGACAAAGTCACTTAAGGCTTCCATGTCTCACTTCTCCAGCTGCCCACTGAGGACACCACTGACCTGTCTTCTCCCGTGCATGGAGTTCTGCCAGTACAAAGCAGCACATCCCAGTTTGCAAATGGTGCCCGGTTGGTGTTTGCTTAAGTTTTGGGGATTTTGGTGGCTGCACAGTCACTCCTTAAAAACTGGACTAATTACAACAGTCACTGCAAAACACATTAATTAATTCACTTATTTACTTAGAAATCTTCTTGGTAAGAGGACAGAGGGCTGTTCTGAGAGTAAATCAGTAGTGCAGCACTAGTAGAGCTGAAACCTCAGTGTCATTGCAGCAGCGAGTGCATCACAGATCCCCCCATCGCCAGGGGGAATTAGCTGGTTCCTGCTCTCTCTGCTGGAGTCCAGGTGAGCCTGTGGCTTCACAGCTCTCAGGTTCAGCCTCCCATGGAGCAGTCAAGGTGCCACCCGATGTGTTTACATAGCAAATACAGGAGGTGGACAAGAAATAATGACTTAATAATTTTCCCTTTTGTTTTTTAGTCCGGCAATCTGAGTCATGCCAGGGAAGCTTCTCCAGGAGATCGGAGGAGACAGGAGATGGAGTTACAAACATTGCATCTGCACGCTGAGGTGAAAGGAGGCTGAACAATGAGGACAACCACACGCTCCTTTTTGATCCAGAGCTGGCCTACAGCAGCAGCACCCCTTTCCCTTACGGGGAATAAAGCACATCCGTTAAAGTACGCTTTGATGTGTGTGTCTTGATGGCTTTTGTATCCTTCCAGACAGTCCATTCTCGTAACGTGGCTTTTTTTGTATCTGCCATCTGCTTGGCAGCCCCACCACACACCACCAGGTGCGAGGGGCTGCTGCCATGAAGGGCTTGGTTAAGCGCGTGGTGCGAAAGACCCACCCATGTCAGGAGTGTGGCAAATCCTTCAGCAAGAAGGGAAACCTGAAGAGACACCAGCGAATCCACACAGCAGACGAGCTCTTTGCTTGCGGGGAGTGTGGTAGGTGCTTTGTTACCCGGGGCCACCTCACGACCCACCAGAGCATCCATACAGAAGAGAGGCCCTTCTGCTGCGGGGAGTGCGGGTGCTGCTTCCACCTGGAGATATGCCTGGCCGCCCACCAGAAGACACACGCCAAGGGTGGTCCCTACCTCTGCTCCCGCTGCGGCAAGAGCCTGAGCACAAAGGTCTACTTCAACATCCACATGCGGACGCACACAAAGAAGAGACGTTTTGCCTGTGTGGAGTGTGGGAAGAGCTTTGTGAAGAAGGGGACCCTCACTGCCCACAGGGAGATCCACAAGCGGGAGAAGCCTTTCAAATGTCCTGACTGCAGCAGGTGCTTCGGGCAAAGTGCCACACTGCTCGCCCACCAGAAGATACATCTCTGTGGGGGGCCTTTCATTTGTACAGAGTGTGGGAAGAGCTTGAGCACCAAGAGGTATTTCAATGTCCACCAGAGGAACCATGCCAAGAAAAAGCCGCTGGAGGGACACACCAATGGGGTGTCTCTTCAGGTCATCCAGATGAAAGAGGAGCCCGATTTTGCCTTCAAGTCAGAGGAGAACATGTTGGAGAATATAGCCCATGAAGGAGATATAGCTCAGTGGCATAGCATACCTAGAAACACATCTAATCCAAAAAGCCCTCCTTGGAAAATCCAGATGAAGGGGGAACCAGAACCACCCACTGATGACACAGCAAACATTACTGCAATAGCCTGCCAGAAACTTTACATCAAGGAAGAGTCACCGGAAAACCCAGACTATGGAAAGGTCCCACTGATGTCTTTACAGGGGAGACAGCTTAAAAAGGAAGAAGATGCCGATGGGCAGCACAAACAGGAAGTCCCCACAGCCAGTAATCAGGTGCTCCATGTGAAGGAAGAACCCCAGGAAAGCATTGAGTTTGGGATGCATTATGGGCAGAAGCCAAACCTCAGTGCTATCCAGAGGATCCAAATTAAAGAGGAACTTGGTGTGGAGGCCAAACATCAGGAGACCCAGAGCCCAAAGAGGAAGCAAAACAAATGCTATCAGCCCGACAAAGAGGGAATACTGGAAAACCAGGACAAATCCGTATTCAAGAAAGATCTCTCAGCAAAAGGAGCTCCCAAGGGTGAACGGATATTCCCCTGTCCTGAGTGCGGGAAGAGTTTCAATCAGAAATCAAACCTGACCAGACACAGGAAGATCCATACGAGCGAGGGGCCGTACAAGTGCAGCGAGTGCGGGGAGACCTTCCGCATGAACCGCAAGCTCGTCTGCCACCAGCGAGTCCACGTGAGCGAGCCCTTCAAATGCACCGAGTGCGGGAAGAGCTTCACCCAAAGGTCTAATCTGGTTCGACATCAGAGGATCCACACCAAGGAGGAGCCCTACCAATGCCCGGAGTGTGAGAAGACCTTCAACCAGAAGGCCAACCTCTTCCGTCACCAAACAATCCACATCCGCATGGGGCCTTGCAAGTGCACCAAGTGCGGGAAATGCTTCCCTCAGAAGCGCCACCTTATTAAACACCAGCTGCTCCATTCACGAGGTGGGGCCTACAAGTGTGGGGTCTGTGGGAAGCGCTACCGGCTAAAGAAGTACCTGAGGAGGCACCAGAAAATCCATGCACGAGAAGGAACCGCTCCCTACTCCGAACGGGGGGAGGCCACAAGGACCGGTGGTGGACACAATGACACTGAGCAGACAGCTCAGGCCCCCATGAATAAAGAAGAGAGCTGAGCAGGTCTGGTGCCTGCTGCTGAGGGAAAGTCCTTTGGGAAAGGGGAGGGATGGAGGCAAACTCCACCAGCCTTATGTGTGCGGTAGCTGGCGGTGGGGAGGTCAGCCTGAGGGGAGAGTAAGGTTGAGGAGGGAGAGCACTGCTGAAAACTGGTCCTCTGCTGCTGTTTCACAGCTGTGAGATGGGGCTGGAGACCCAAGTGTCCTCAGAGCACTTGGAGATGGAGGGATAAGAGCTTGGAACCCTTGGGAATGGTGGGCTTGTGCCTCTAAAGCCTGCTAAAGTTGTGGATGACGAAATTGTCTTGGGTGGGCAATACATAGCCGGGAGGACCAGGCAGGATTTATTTTTATTACATTGCTGTGTTTCTAAGAAAAGCGAAGGGAGCCTCTCCTCCTGTCTAGGCAAGGATTTAAAGCAAGGACAAACTCTCTTCTTCTCCCTAATGATCTACACCTTGATCCTATTGGGCTGATGGACCCTAGTCAAGTGGGTGGTACAGATCTGGGGGAAAACATTGCCAGCCAGATCAGGGTTTTAAGCCTCGAATGCCCCAAATAAGGCTTCCACATCAGCTTAAGTCAGGTCCCTAAAAGTAAGTTATGCATCATCCACGATTGTTTTTCGCAAGCCAGCCCAGAGGCCGGCAGATCGCACTCTGGTTTGTGTCCCCACAGCCCCACTGCATGGATGTTAACTAAGAAGGGCTTTTCTTAGCATCAAGTTTTACGTCTCTGACGAGCAGGTGGCTTTGCCACCACAAGTCCCAGAGACATCAGTGATTTCGCCAACTTGAGCAACACCGGTGCTGGTTCTCAGCCACCTGCTTCCCTACTTGTTACTGTGAAGCTCTTGGTAGGATGCTGACTTCGTTGAGCATGATTTAGGGAACTCAAAATGAGCAGAAGGAACAGTTGAAATAGTCTTCAGACTTTATGGACTAGAGAACTGGAAACTATTTCCCTGTTGGGATTATTTCCTTTCCCTGATGTAGAGGACATTGTGCAGCTACTCAAAAGCATGGACACTTCCGCAGTCTTTATTGATCACTGCTAATGATTTTTTTTTGAGTGCTCCTTAGTCAGATGGATCTCTGTGTCTTGAAAGTCCCTGGTGAAGTGGAGATGTGGAGGGAATCCACAATTCCCTGAGCTGCTCCTCAAGATTTCTCTGCAGCCCTGCTACATGGACCACCTGGACACTGCAGAGCAAAGATGTGTATTGGGATTTGTTGTGTTGCTGTAATACAGGAGTCCAAGAGACAAGTGGAAAAGTGTTCCACGGTGAACTGGTAGGTCTACCTCTCTGGTTTTGTGTAGGAAAATAAGCCCCCTCCTCACTCCCAAGGTGCACACCACTTCATTCTCCTGGGACACGTTGCAGGTAGCATCCTTTTGGAGGCATCTGAAAGTCTTTGGGCAACCACCTGCTGTAACACTTTAGACCCAAGCTGCTGGTTGTCTGCACTGCCTACTCTGGAGCAGTTGCCTCTCTAGGCAGGGAAACTGAGGCACAGAGAGAAGGAAAGGGACAGGACAAAATGTTTTTGAGCTTCACCCTTACCAGCTACTTGGATGCCATTGTGTTGAGGTGCTTTGTTGTGGTGACCCAAGCACAACCTCACTACTACTGCCAAACCCCACAAGCACAGAGTAATTTTGGTGTTTACACTCCCTCAACTTTTGATATAGTCAGGCCCAGGACAAGATTTCAAACAGCAAAGCAAGGTCTGGTGGCCTGGTACCTCTGTCCTATAAACCCTACCCAAACTGGTTGGTATTGAAACTTCCACTCCAATCCCTCTGACCTGGTGGAGGTTAATTTCTGGGACAGAAAAGTCAGTCATGGAGGAGGGGAAACAAGTTTAGGGTGTTCTAGAGGCATCTAAGGGATGTCCTTGTTAGAAAAAATGGGTCTGGACCATATGATGGTGAGATGCTTCACTGCAGGACTGTGTTCCTTGGGAAGAATCTGGTTGAGTCAAGCTAGCAAAGCAAAACAGCCTCTGTTAGCCTTGTTACAGGGAAGAGGTCCAGCAAAGCCCTTCAGTGAGGAGAACCAGATGGCTGCCATTTATTTCCTTTTAATTAACCTATCTTAGGGCCGTAAAGATTTTTACCAGCAAGAGAAACTGATGTGGGAATTTTGCCAGATATGTTCTTGTGTCCCTGCACATACAAAAGGCAGTGAGTCAATGTCAGTAGCTTTCCTGGGTATTACTGGATCTTCCATCATTGACCATGGCCAGTGTGGGTGTCCCAGCTTCTGGGGAAAATCAGGGCTGATAATTTGTAATATCTTCTCAATAAAGTAAGTATTTTAAAAAAAAAAAAAAAGAAAAGAAAAGAAAAGGAAAGAAAGAAACACAGTGAGCTTCTTTTCTGTTGTGTTTTTTTTTTCTTTCTTTGATAAGCTATCACTGAGAGAACCACACTACATTCTACCCACAATGCAACAGGTGAACAAAGCCAGAGCAAGATGTGTACCAAATGGATGAAGTTGGCGAAGAACCTTCTGGGCTCTGCTGATTGCATTGACCATCTCTCCACAGACTGCGCTGAGAGCCCAGACCACCACGTACAGATCTCAGGGCTCCAGTCAGTGACCCATCACATGAAGTATCCCAAGGCCTAGGACACAGGTCTTACGGGAGGACTTGAGCTTTCTGGATGAACAACTGGAGGCCAGAAAGGACATCCCAAATGACACAAGACACCATGGTGTGAGAAGCCGAAACAATGTCCTAAGTATGAGTGTTTTTATCCATGAGCTAAACTCCATCCTGAATGTCCCACTTGTATGCTCAAAGTGCAAACGGAGTCATCCTTGGGTGCCACCAGGATTTGCCTTTGACATTACCCTGCAACTTGCTCCAGGACACCTCCAGAGAAATGCCTTGCAGATAGTTTGGACTGCCAGCTCTGGTGTCTGCTGCTGGTAGTTGTATTGAATTTGGATCAGGACCATAGAATAATAACAACTATTTGAGAAAAAAACCCAGATTTAACTGGAGATTGAACAAAGCCAAATCCTTACCCTCCAGTAGCAAAATAGCCTTCATCCTTTCTTCCCTAAACACATAAAAAGGACTGCCAGATAATAATAAAATGCTTAAAATCCAGATCATTGCCCCATTCTCCAGTAAGATTTCATGCAGAAAAACCACATCTGTGAGCATTCGCTGAGCAGGGTCAGTCACCAAGGGACAAAGGGTCTGATTATGCCTTCAGGTCTATACAGTAAATTCAACGTGGCCAACCTGAAGCCAATAGAGTTGAATTAAAGCAAAAGTTATGTTAATGAAGAGAGATCCAAGCTCTGATGAATTCTAAAAAGAAATCTTCTGATCTTGCACAAAGGGTCAGGTAAAGCTTGTTTGGAGACAATAGCTGTCCTGTTTCTAGTCATCCATGCACATTGGTTCTATGGAGTTCAGGAGGAGTTTGTCTGTGGGATATATTTTGATCACCTTGTTGACTTGTTGGCTATCTGCGTGTATCATCTCAGCATCAGTTCTGTCTCCAGCATTCATGTGGCCTGTCTGGAGGAGAGATGGAGACAGGCTTTGTTGAGAAGCACTTGTACAGGAGTGCATATTTCATGCTTCGTTGGGATGCATGGAGCTAATTGGTGCTCAGCATGGTGGGAATGGGAGGGTCTTTTAGGTCAGAGCAAACATCTGCTCCAACATAAGTGCCCTGGGATGTTTACTCACCCTTTGAGAGCGTGACAGTTCCCATGAGAACTTCTTCAAGAATCCCAGGCTTCAGGGAGCCTAGTGTCCCCACAGATGGGAAGTGAGGAGAGGAGAAAGACCAGGGTGAAAATTGGGTGAGCAACAGGACACTCAGTACCACAGACTCCTTCTACACGTGGTTTATCTGTTCGCTTTTGACTAGCAGCCTCCAATGGGGAATGAGTATTCACTTACCACCACCACCTTAGCTACCTCTCTTCTCAGCCAGGGCCAAAGTGGTGCAACCAGATAGCACCACATGGGAGCAGGTTATCAAGATGAACTGCCTGTAACCAAGGCACACTTGGAGCCAGTATCTCCACCTCCTGACCCAAAGCGCAGTCCCTCCCTTGCAAGTGATTTCTTGTGCTGGAACAAAGCAAAGGTGGGTTTTGAATCTCTCCAGAGAAGGAGACTTCACAACCTCCCTGGACAGCCTGTTCCAGGGCTTTATCACCCTCACATTAAAGGAGATTTTCCTCATATATAGATGGAACCTCCTGTGTTCCAGCTGAGATGACAGTTAAGAAAACTGTGCTCCAGTGCCCAGGAACATCATCCCTTCTTTCAGAGACATGGCTTAGGTTTTCCATCACCTCGAATTAGCACATGTTCAGCAGCCACCAAATGCTCCAGGACCATCCTATGTGACCCAGACTGGCAGGACCATGGATTTATTGTGGATTTCTGTAGGCATCGGTGCTGCTGGTTATAGCCACAGCCTAATCCAGGCAGCTTGATACAAAGCACCCAGGAATAGGCAGCCCAGGACTGACAAGGAGACTCATAGCCACATGGAGGAAACAATCTTCTTGGACACACTGGGTGGAGACCCTCCACTGCACCTAGCAGAGGATACAGATCTCAGCTCTGCCATTGTCTCACCAAATATCCTCTTTCAAGTCTCCTCACTCCCATTTGCAAAGTGTTTTAAGATCCACGGACAATAAGGTCCTGGAAGAGAAGAGTAGGATGGTTTTCCTTGCTTGCATGACTCTGAAGGGGGTCAGCCACACAGGGGGTGAAAATACCCACAGTCAGGGCTCAGAGGTACCTAATGGGGACTCCTAATGCAAAGCAGTGCAGTTCAGCTGCTTAAAACCAGCAATGAAATAAAAAAAGAGAATTAATGTAAATCCAGAGCTAGTTCCCACCTGCAGCAGCATGGCCACTGCATTTCCCTAAAAAAAAAGAAAACACACAACCAAAAACCAGCCACCCGACGTAGGCATCCTCCAAAGCGAAGGGGTGAGGAGCATCCCCACCGAGGACTACAGCTCCCAGGAGCCTGCAGCACAGGAGCACCTGGGAGGGGGGACCAGGCGCTGGGCAGCCGGGTAGAGAGGCAGCGCTGCCTGGGGATCTCCCCATCCATGCCCGAGAAGGTTCAGGGATGCTGCTTCCTACCCCCAAACTCCTTCTCTCCTTGACCCAGCTCCTCGTCCTCTGTCTCTCCTCCCCCGGTAGTTTTTACATCACTAGCACAGACTTCCTGTGAGTCAGCACCGGGAGACACGAGGCTGGGAGATGAAGAACAGCTCCAAGTGGGTAGAAATAAGAAAATTTGGCCAGTGACACTCGGATACTTCCAGACCTGCGTGCTGGAGACAGGTCAGTAAATGGCTGAGCCGGGATGTCTGGGGCCGGGCCGGGATGCTCAGGGCTGAACCCCACCGTGGTGTCTGCGTGTGTCCCGCAGCATCCCCAGCGAAGCAGCAGGACAGCTCTGGAAGCTGTGGGGTCACTGCTGAGAAGCCGGAGTGTTTGCCAAGGTTGGCCGCGGTGGAGCAGGGTGCCCTGGCTGGGAAAAATCGCCGGATTCATCAGACGAACAGCTTTGCTTCTCCTCCTCAAGCAGAATCCTGCCCGAGACATCTGCCTTGCTCCCCTGGGTGGACATGACTGGTGAAGTCCAAGGTCCAGCTGGTCCTGGTCCTGCTCTCACGCCTAGCTGAGCACTGGAAGGCACTTAAAATCCGTCTTTTAAAATCGGCCTGAAAACGATGCTTCAGGGACATCTGTGCCATAAGCGCTTGCAGGAGTGATGGGAGACATAGGTGGGAAGGAGTTAATAGGTTCGGTCTCTGCCTTGCAAGGAGGAGCTGTGGGGGTGTGTGTCTGGGTGTATGTGCTGCTGGGAGGAGGTTATTCCCAGTGAAAGGAGCAGAGCAGCAGCTGAGGAGCTGCTCCTGCTGGTGTGTTTCAGGGGCAAAATTCAGACAGCTCTCCTGACATGCAGCCACCTCTGGAAAAAAAAATAAAATCCAGCTCATGGAACAGCCAGAGAGAGAAGTTTGTCTGGAGTCGTCTTTGGGCTCCGAAAAGTTGGTCACCACAGAAAGTAAAAGCATCATCCATTTCTCAGCCTAACTGAAAGGTCCTCAGAGAACATCTTGCCCAACACCCATCCTTTCTCTTGGTGATAAGGTAGCGGAGGTGCTGTAAATGCCCTGAATGCCTCGTGGGGTGGCTGGATCAGGGCTCCCTTTGCCCAACCAAGGGGTTGGGCAGGAGCTTCTCAGGATGTCTCATCAATTTGGGGCACTTGGGAGTCAAGGAGCAAGGGATGAGAGACCATCAAGTATCCCTCCCCTGGAGCTGCCCCAGATACGTTCCTGAGGCAGTTTAATGTTGGTTCTCACATGAAGAAAGCCCGTGGCAAATGGGATTCTTCTTCGGCCTGGACTTTTCATGCAGTTGGATCTATAATGCTGGTGGTGTTTGTGGCTGCACCCTTCATGTGACAGGCGTGACGACATGCAAACCGAAGCTGGCACCAAGGCAAAGCTGGACCTTCCACGGTCCATCTGCAGGACAAGGAGACAGGGGAAGCTGCTGAGTCCTTGATGTCCTCCTGGACACCAAGAGGACCCCTCTGTCCATACAGACATCTTCCTGGCCACCAGCCCCAGCAGCCTTGCACAGGCTCCAGTGTCTGTCCTGGTACTGCACAGGGAGCTGAGGACATTGGTGGGAGTTTCATTTCTGCCTCCAGCCTGTCTTGTTGCAGCTGTGACCCTACCAAGCTGGGTGTGACAAAGTCTCTAAAAAAATAAAAATAATTTGTTGGTGTCTTTTTTTTTTCCTGTTGGCCTTGACAGTAACACCTGCCTTGGTTTCTTCTCAGGTTTAGACCTCATGAAGGAAAACATAGCCTTTCATTTAAAGAATGAGTAACTCAAACCAGCACTGGCACTTTCCCATGGTCACTACCTCCCAGTGTCCCTGGCAAGTAGGGAAAGGTGGTGGCCATGGCCAGGAGGACTCCCAGTGATGCCTTTCCTAGTGAACACCATCCAGATTCTCACCCTTGAAGAAGCAGGTGATGGAACGTCAACATGATGCCAGTCATGATGACGCTGGCATCCTTGCATCCCACCAGAAATCCCGTAAGGAGGAGAGAGAAGCCAAAGGCTGTGAGGAGGGTCATGGTGATGAGACTGCAAAGAGACCAAGAAGCCATCAGAGCTGGAAGGGAAGCCAATGGGAAAGGTACCAGAGCCAGTGGGTGACCACAGCAGCCTCATCATCATGGTGAAAACAGAGGCTGATGCTGGTGACTCTGAGGTCCTACAGGTCCAATGATGGCAACGATTAAGCATTCAGGGAGTGAAAGGCTGATACCTGCTCACTTAGGGGTGGGGATGCTGTGCCCACCACCAAGGTCCTTAGTTCCATGAGAGCTGCTCCCCTGGGAACATCTCACAGTATCTGGTGGGAGCCAGGAATGGAAAACCTGGGAGGGTCTGGACTTCAGCACAGGGCAATCCCTAAATCGAACCTCAGCCAAAACTGGCTGACAAAATGTGAAATCTGGGAGTGAGGGTGGGATATAAATACATATTTTGGCTTCTCTTTTATATCTTACATAAGCATATTCATTTCAAGAGGGTTAGGGGTTTGGGTTTTTTAGCTAACAGAAGGGCTGAGAAGCTCAGGTTTTTTTAAAGCAAGTAAATGAAATCGGTGATTTCGGATACATTCGCATGACTCCAAGAGATGGAGCTTTAGAAAAAAAAAAAGGTCCAAATGTTATGAGGTTTATCATCACTGGCCTCCTGTCAGGAGTCAAAGCAGACCATGGTTGGTCCCTAGCCTTCCAGCAGCTGACACCAGCACCACCCATCTTGCAGACACGTGGAGCAGCACAGGATCTGCCACTGTGGAAAAACTGGAGGCAGAAATAAGGGATGTTATGGCCAAAGGACTCCTGGGTGGGGACTCTGCTGGCACTGGGGGAAGGGTCACTGAGGTCAATAATGCTCCTCACGGAGGGCAAACACCCGCTCACCCTGCCTAGTCTGAGAGTAAGAGCCCTGGCTGGGAAATAACATGGAATTTATACAAAGACACCGTATTTCCTAGTTTAAAATAACCTCATGGACAGGTTGGTGGTGCAGGATAATCCCTGGTCATATGTTGAATGTGTTCTTTGCACAGCCACAGTTTCAGAGCAGCATTTGGGAGGCTGCTGGACCTGTTTCTTGCACTGTGTGCTCAGTTGCCATGCCAAGATGTGGCTCCAAAATCTGAAGACCCCAGTCTGTGCCATGTACAGCCTCACTGAGGTAGGGAGAAACCCTCTACAGCTGTCCTCTCTGTCACACATTTGCAGGCCTGACCACAATGGGGCACCAGCAAAAGGTGGGTTTAATTGCTCTGCCAAGAAAAGCAGCCATTGGGTTGCTCCCAGTGCCCCACCAGCCCAGGTGGAGTTGGGAATTAGCAGAGGCTGTTCCCACCATGGGTGTGGATGAGCCTCCCCACATCTGGCCTGGAGACTCTGGCCCTATGGGCTGCACAGTTCCATAGGACCCCTCTAACCCAGCTTAGTGCTGTGGAAGCCACCTCTAAGGTTCACCTTGAAGACTACCTGAGCAAGCCCACTTGCTATTCAGGATGGTTTAGGGGGAGAAGAAGGAAGGACTTTGCTGGGCAGTCACTTAAAGCATCACATCATACTTGCTGGGGGAAGTTCAGTTGCTTTTGCATCCTGAACTTTACTGCCAGAGCTCTTTTCAGCAACAGCAAGAACAGGGCCCACCACCCCCTCCCCAGAGCTGAGTGCTCCCCATGCCCAGAGCAGCACCCACCACCTTCCCAATCCCTCCTTAGCCACCGGGTTTTGCCTTTGAGGTTGCACGAAGGCGGCGAGGTACACCACCACGTCCACACAGTGCTAACTTCCAGTACCTATCCATGCCTTTGGATGGCCCTCAAGGAGAATGCACCTCAAGGAGCCTCCCCTCGTTAAAATCACCCAGTGTGAAAAGCTCCCCTTCCTTCCGTGCTTTGAGCAGTGCTCACCGCCACTGGATCCGGCCTGCGCTCTGGGCTCCATCCCTCCGCTCAGCCCCTGCCGCTCTCCAGACCGTGCATTACATTATTATCCTGCCGTTAACTCCAGCAAAGAGCTCTGATGGCACGAAGAATTGGCAGGAGCCGGAGGAAGGATCGATAAAGCACTACCACCTCGCAAATGATGGGGCAGTTTATATTCAAATCCCACGTGGTCACCAGACGAGCCACGTGGGTAGTTACACAAAATTAAGGAATGTTTCCATTGTATTCTATTTTTTCTTTCTCCCGGTAGATCTGTTTGGTTTTGAAGATTTCCTTCAGCATTTCTGTTGCTTTAGTTTGGCTTTGGTTTTTTTTCCTGCATTCGTTGCGCTGGCGATAAATTCATCAGCCATGAATAGGTAGGTTGATGACAGACTGTGATAATCATACATGAAACTATTATATGAAAAGCAGGGAATTAAATCATTCACTGGAAAACAGGCCATGGTGGAAGACTGCTGCTTCCTGAAAGCTTTGTGTACTTTTAAACTCGCTTCTTTTTTTTTTTTTTTT
>VWZK01012359.1:137180-174386 GCA_013396935.1 Baryphthengus martii
TTTTTTTTTTTTTTTGTGCAAGATGTACTTGCTCCAGTAATCTCTGTGCAGCTCTGCCCTGTTTCTGCAAGTTAAAGAGACGAGGAGTGGGCGCGGAGGCTCAGCCCTCGCTGACCAGTTGCCTTGTCTCTGCTTTGGGGTTTTTCTCTCAGGAATTAAATGGGAAATAAATAATCCAGCGCCCCTTTTTGAACTGATCCTGATTTCTTTAACTCATATTAGGTCTTGCGAATAATCCCGCTGCACATAAACAAACTCAAGCTGGGGGTGATCGGAAAGCGGCTGTGTACATCACCCGGCAAAACTTCTGCCCTGATTAGGTGACCGCTTTTCCAACCAGGGGGATTAGGAGTGATGAGCAACAGACCATGTTACTGGAGCACAGACACAAAAGGAAAACCCTTTGCCTAAGTATCTTTCAAATAAAACCCAAGAGGAAAAATAGTAGAGTATGAACATGGCCTGGCTGGACTCTCCTTCGGGGAGCTGTAGCAGCTCTGTGTTTATGAGCTGTGGTTGGGGAGTTTTCCACTGGCTTTCTAGAAAAGTTTGGCGGCCATGAGGTAACCGAAGATGAATTCTTAGTCTAACAAAGTCTCTCAATTGCAAATCTTCCCGATGTCAAGTAAGAAAATAAACCAAATTTGGAGTATATTTATTTTAACCTTGGTTGCAGGCCCATCATGCTCTGGTGCTGGCTTTGGCTCACCTGAATTCATGCACAGATCATCGAATCATAGAATCATAGACTGGTTTGGGTTGGAAGGGAATTTTCAAGGTCATCTACTCCAACTCTCCTGCACTAAGTAGGGACATCTGCAACCAGAGCAGGTTGCTCAGAGCCCCAGCCAACCTCACCTGCAATGTTTTCAGTGATGGCGCAACCTGGGCAACCTGGGCCAGTGTTTCACCACCCTCACTGTAAGAAAATGTCTTTTATCTAGTCTAAATCTACCTTTTTTTATTATTATTATTTTAAAATCATCACTCCTTGTCCTATCGCAACAGGCTCTGCTAAAAAGATCATCCCCATTCTTTCTTCTAGGCCCCCTTTAAGCACTGAAAGGCCACAAGGAGATCTTCCCCCATTCTTCACTTCTTCAGGGTGAACAACCCCAAGTCTCTCAGCCTGTCCTCCCAACAGAGGGATTCTAGCCTTCAGATCATTTTTGTAGCTTCCTCTGGACCCGTTCCCACAGGTCCATGTCTTTCTTGTTTGAGGAGCTCAGATGTAAACACCCGAGCTCATCATCCCCTGTTTAAAATCAAAGGAGAGAAAGAGGGAGCTGGAGAAAGGTATTTTTCTGCCCTATTTAGATGTCCACTCTGGGATGAGACTCCAGGACTTCTGTAACTCTACTGGCTTCATCTCCATGGACTGCAAAGGGGAACTGGGCTCGGAGGGAGATGTCCCCATCGGTTCTATTTGTTCTCTGTGCTGCACCAGGCGGATGAAGCTCTGCCTGCAAACAGTCCTGTCTGCCTGTGGTTTCCCGAGGGAACCAGCTGGGAGTGTGGAAAGGCTGGTATAATCCACATAGAGGAAGATGATTATTTTATTTTTTTTGGTGACTTTGTTTATATTTATTGGTAGGCAGAAGGGAGCCGTGCAGGAGATGGAGGAACTAGCGGAAGTTGTGAACATTCACCGAAATACTAACATATGATCCAAAGTTATTTGCTGTTCTTACCTATGCTTCTTTTTACAAAGCAAAATAAATTACGTTTTGCAATTGTCCTTTTTAATATCACACCCCAGGATACACTTGGCTATATAGGATCCTCCAGCTGTGAGATTCACCTCTTTCCCCTAGATTTTTTCTGTATTTCCTCTGATTTACAGAAAGTTTGCTTCTCTTTTTCTAATAAAAAGCTGTACTAAAACCACTCGTGATTCAGTGCTATTGGATTCCCAAATGAGATGGAGGTGACAGCCTGGGATGGAACTTGGGCCCAGGACACCAGCATCCTCATCTAGATTCAACCCTTCATCCCATGGCAGATTTCAAGCGGGGATTGTGTGAGCCTGAGGTTTTGCTGTAGGAATCACTGAGAAGAAATTTAACTTTCCAAGTCTCTCTATAAACATTTGGAAAAGCACATGCAAGGTCCTCACTCATCTTGGTGTAAATCAGTCTGCAAAAACCAGTCATAAACAGGAGCAAAATGAAGGTGAAAGCTGTGACTGTTGAGAAACCTTGTCTCCAAGAGTCTAGTGCATCCTGGATGCCTCCTGCTCAGATCGTTAGCGTTTGCTGGTGGTCATAGATTTGCAGGCAGAAGCTCATAAATGGGGAATGAGCAGCAGGGCAGGAAAGGAGAACAAAACCTGTCTTGGTGATGTTCACACCTTGAATCATGAGCATCCTAAAACCACTCTTCTCCGTGCCAGTTCAGTGCCATGTGCTTCCTGGGACACCAGAAGACCCTTGTTTAAGAAGTGGGAAGTAGACATGGTGGGAAAGACTCAAACCACTTGTATTTAACAAATCTCCTGCTGGTGCCTGGGCACTCCTGCTCCCTTGCTGTGGTTTGCTCCAGACCTTTGTGGTTTGTGATGGCACCTGAGCTACACATTTGGGGACCTCTCTGAGCCAGATGGGTGTCACAGGCCATTCGGTGACATAACACGAGGTTTCTTTCCAGTGTCCCTTAGTTACTTTCTGAGCAGCTCTCACCAACCAGGTGAACAGCCAGATCCTCCAACCTCCATCGATCCTGATTTCTCTCCGGTAGAGAGAGCAGACTTGCTCCTTCCCTCCTACAGAGGGACATTTGTTATTCAGAACAAAATATTATGTTGCCGTGTTATTTAATCAAGTCAAAATTCATAGGCAGCATCTGTGCAGAAGATGTTTTGGGACAGTTTAGTCCTTTTCTTATCTGAGTGATTACGGTTATGTAAAGACTTCTCTTTCAAATGTGGAGATGGAGTTTCATAAGCGAGGGACCAAAATAGTGCCAAGTAGGCAACCATCTCTCCTTCATCACACTGGATTAGTACAATTAATCTGTAGGTATTAGTGACCAGCAGGGTTTTGCCTGGAGGATATAATATATATTTATTATTTCATATCTGATTTCCTCCAAGAGGCAGAAAATTCAATCACGGGCTTTTCTTTTCATCGTTATAATTTTGCAAACGGGGTTGCGGGATTTGGAAAATTACCAAGAGGCTCCTGATCAGAGGGGGGACAAATAGCAAAGGGGGGACGAGATCTCTGGTCATTTTTAATGTCTTCTGAGAAAGAGATGCAATCAGGACTGGATGAGCATGAACCACTGTGGGACCTTAGCCAGGACCTGCTGGTAGTGGGAAGGTACCAAACTTCCACCAGTATAACCAGCCCTAAAGGACTTTCCAGACACTCCTGCTCTTGCTGCCTAACACTGGAGGAAACCAAAGCTCAGAAATATGGGATCATTTACCTGGGGGAGGATCAAGAATCCTTATTCTTTGGCCCCAGTTCAGCTGCTGTAACAACACGTCTCACGTAAATACTCCTTTCACTGATGTGAAGCCCTCAAAGAAAGAGCAGAGCTTTGCTCTGTTCCCAAAACGAAAACCAAAAAAGAAAGTCCCTGATGAGATTTCTTTGCTTTGGGTTTTGGGGAAAAGGTGCTGAAGGTTTCTTGCTTTTCTTGCTGCAAAGTAGCGGCGTTTCTCATCGGTTTCTAAATGAAACTGTAGAGGTCTGGTCTGAAGCAGCACCTCTCTAACCCGATTACAGGTCAATTGGCTTAAACGCTGCTCTTAGCACTGTGTCGGTTAGAGGCTGGCACAGATGGATTTAACTTGTGCCGGGAGATTTATGTGCTGACTGCTGGGAAAACAACCGATTGCCACTCTGGTTCTTGCCATACCTTCAAGTCTTCACAGGCCAGACAGTGGCCACCAGAAGGTGCAAAGGAAAGAGAGAAAGAACTGCACAAATAACAGTGAGCTTTCCCCCAAGTACCTATTTCAAAGCTGTCACCTTCTTCACGTACTTCCTAAATGTAGGGATGACCCTAAATACTGTCTAAATCCAGAGCTAGAGTCCTGCCGGCACAAGCTGAGATATTACTTAGGAAGAGCCAAGGGACTTTGCCAGTGCTTTTCATTTTTTTTCAGCTTTATGAAATGAATGAGCAATGTTTTCCCATCGCCTTGCAGGGGAGATGGATAGCTGCAGATTACAGCAGAGAGCGGAGCGTTACATGATCAGCTCAGATACGAACATGGAAATGAGTGTGGCAGAGCGATGCGGAGTCAGATTGAAGTGCAGCAGCCCCCGCTTATAAATACTTAACTCTGCCTATCTGCTGCAGGAGGTGATCTGCAGGTCACCGCAAAGATAGGAATCAGGAAGGTTTAAGCTGCATTTCCAAAGTACATCTGGTGGAGCCGTCTTTGTTAGGACAAGCCCGTCACCTTCAGCTTTTTTATTTTTAATCAGGATTTTTGCAATGGGCAGGCGAGGCAAGGTTTGCGCCGCCACCTTCAGACGTTGTCTGTGCTCTTCTCCCCGGTGTCCCCAACTCGATCAGCAGAGCAAGCCCGACATTTTCGTGACATCTCTGCAACGATCGCTTAAGACTGAGACAAATCGTGTCCCAGACTCTGCTGATCACTAACCCGGGAGGTGACACCCATCCACACTGTAAATAACCATGTCTGATCAGATGGATTCCCCCCAACTCTGTCAGCTCCTGGCAGAGGGATCCAAACATCACTCTTACACCCCAGCTATGCGTTGCCCTGCAGATGAACTACTATGAGCTACATTTCTAAGACCTTCTCAGGATTGTTGTCTGATTAAAATGTCGCTTGCATTAGAAATCTCATTTTCAGCCATTGTGTTAACCAAGAGCATCAGAGCAAGGAGGTGCTGATGGACCAGGGCTGCAGCACAACTGAAACATTCAAAAGAGTTAAAAATAAAATACATGGTTTCAGTGTCTAAATACTTTCCTTGTGCTTGCTATTTTCTGCCTGACAGCACCCTCTTCTGGGAAGCGGGTGGTGCTTGCTGAAGGGTGCACCCTTCATATCAGCATCTCGGTGCCTGAGCACCAGCAAATAAAAAGAGCAGAGCCCTCCCGAGTGGATTGAGGCAGAGTTGCATCAGACAGTCTCTTCCAATTTTTTTGCAGTTCTCTTTGGAGGAGTTTGAAGATTGCTGCATGATCGAGTGGTGGTCAGAGTTGATATCTTCTAGTTGAAGAGTGCAGCTCCCAGAAGCCAGCAGCACCGACACCAGTAAATCCTGGCAAATTGCTGCTTTGTGTTGCTGGAGCAGCAGTAAAATCTGCACTGTCCTGCTGAGGACTGCCCTAAAATTTTGAATTAATTCTATCCTCAGCCACATCCCAGCCTTTTTAGTTGTTTGCTTGAGACAGAGGTGAGCAAGCACCATTTTACAAATCTTGTGCTTATTAGTGAGGACAGGAACAAGAGGATGAGCAGCTGAGCTGCCCAGGGATGCTGCGCAAGGCCAGGGCAGCCACCATCACCATCCATCTAGCAGGGCTCCGGATTCCACCTCCTCCAAAATCCTCCTCATCCCCTACCCTCTGCTACAGCAGCAGCACCTCACTTTTGGCTGGCCTTGGTCAGGTCTCCACTGGAATGGTTTTAACATGGTGCAGCTGGTTCCAGAGCCTATTTGTCTTCTAAATCACAAAGTTTTTAACTAAAAACCACACATGGGGGCTCACCTGTGTCCTGAGCTGATGCTCCCCTCTGAAGGCCAAGCGGTGAAGTCGAAGCACAATTTGCTGTCTAATTAGTTCCCTGGTGATGGTTTCCCACTCTTGGCTGCAGACTTTTAGCTGATCTTACATTAAGGATATTGCACTGCTGCATTTTTTGGCGCTGAGGGAGGATGTTTAATTACCTTTTTCAAACATGGACACAGTAGGAGCTGGGAAGATGGATGAAGAGGAGTTGACGTGACTTACCAGGTCAGGTCAGGACAGGCAGGTCCCTCGATGCAGCCCAAATCCCAAGCCAAGGGCTCCACTCAGATCCTCCAAAACAGGGAGCACTGTGGAAGGCCCCACTTGCCCTCTGCACTCCTCTCCCTGCCTGTGAGCCGCTGGCACCTTGGCTTCTCTAGTCTGGGTTTCGCTTAGATGAACAACAAGTCTTCAGTTAGGACATCAGGTCTGTGCATCTTGGAGCGTTTACCAAAAATTAGGACCCTCACTCACCCCAGCACAAGGGAAAGGTTTGATACCGTCCACTGTGACATTCTGGTCTCTAAATGGGAAAGATATGGATTTGGTGGATGGACAAGGAATTGGCTGGATGGTTGCACTCAAGGAGTTGCAGTCAACGACTCAATGTCCAAGTGAAGCCCTGTGACAAGTGGTGTCCCTCAGGGGTTGGGATTGAGACCAGTCCTGTTTTTAACATCTTTGTTGGGATTGAGGCACCCTCAGCTAGTTTGCCAATGACACCAAGCTGTGGGGTGCATTTGACATGCTGGAGGGGTGGGATGCCATCCAGAGGGACCTTGACAGGCAGGCCCATGTGAACCTCATGAAGTTCAACAAGGCCAAGTGCAAGATCCTGCACCTGGGTCAGGGCAATCCCAAACACAAATACAGGCTGGAAAACAAGCGGCTTGAGAGCAGCCCTTCAGAGAAAGACTTGGGGATGTTGATTGACAAGAAGTTCAAGCTCTGAGCAGGCTGAGAAGAAATGACACAGAATAAGACAAGCCCTCGCCTCACCACTTCTGAAATGACACCAAGATGTGCGGTGCATTTAATGAAAAAGCGACCCCACCAGTGCTCCTGCTCCCTCAGCCGAGCAAACCAACCATGCCAAGCAAGAGCAAGAACTGGAACAGGATTTTCCACCTGCTCTCTGTTCTCCCACATGCAAATGCTCCCCAATTCTGCAGAAACGGGTAATGAAACAGCTGCAGAAACCAAACACCGAAAGGAAGCACTCAACCCATCTCAAAGGACAGCTGCTTGAAGCACCACGCAGTGGAGAAAGGAGGACTGACATCTTGAACACCCTTTCAGAAGCACGAGGCCAAGGTGATCTGAACCCACACAACAGGGTGTGTGCTCCCTGCTCTCTTGAGGGGCTGTAATGAACCTGTAACACCCACAGTTGTAAGCAGGAAGGAAAGAAAAGACCAAAAAAAGACCCCCCAAAAGACATTCCTGAAGAAAGTACAAGGCTGCATGACCACAGAGAAGCAGGCATAGATAATGGTGTTTTTATTCATTACCACCTTTGACTTGGACCGCAGTTATTTCAGTTTTTAAAGTTAAATTCGGGCAGCAATTGAGGAAAAACAAAACAAAACAAAAAACAACCAAAAAAACCCAAACAGTCCCTGTGTGCATAAACAATGCAGCTTTGAATAATACATGATAAGTTTATTTCATATTAACATGAACAGTAAAAATTGGACATTTTGACAGGATTTTAACTTCAGGTCCTTTTTCTTTATTCCTCTATTGTGTCCTTTTTGCCAGTCTCTTGTCCCTCAAACTGCGGATACTTTGCCTCAACGTCAGCCCAAGTTAGATAACCGTTGGCCAGGTCACGGATGATGGCAGGAAGTTCAGAGATCTGCAGACAAAGTCACAAAGACATGAAACACAAAAGTCACCAGGATCAAGTTGCTCTGACGGATACTTGGAGAAGATGGGTAATTTTTCTATCAGTGACAGAACAGGGGCAAGGTAATTTCCTTCAAGATCATTTCTTGGGAGAAAAGCCATTAACCAGGAAGACATCTTAAACCATAGCCTGTGTTATCTCAGCAGATTCCTCATTCAGAGTGACCCGCAAGGTAAATGCAGCTGTCACTGGTGGACCACAGAAGGTTCATCCCTGCTAGTGCTGTTACAGTTTTGGAAGGGAAACAAAATTATACACGCATCCAAAAGATGCTCTAAGCCAGTTTTGGGCTCCTTGCTACAAAAGGACACTGAGGGGCTGGAGCGTGTCCAAAGAAGGGCAATGAAGCTGGGGAAGGGCTTGGAGAAAAAGTGTTGCAAGGAGCAGCTGAGGGAACTGGGTGTGTTCATCCTGGAGAAAAGGAGGCTCAGGGGAGACCTCACTCTCAACAACTCCCTGACAGGAGGGTGGAGCCAGGGGGGGGTCAGTCTCTTCACCCAGGTAACAAGCAACAAGACAAGAAGAAATGGCCTCAAGTTGCACCAGGGGAGGTTTAGGTTGGATATTAGGAAGTATTTCTTCCCCACAAGGGTTGTCAAGGCCTGGCCCAGGCTGCCCAGGGCAGTGGTGGAGTCCCCAGCCCTGGAGAGGTTTAAATGTTATGGAGATGTGGTGCTGAGGGACATGGTTTAGTGGTGCCCTGGCAGTGATGAGTTAACGGCTGGACTCAATCTTAAAAGTCTCTTCCAACCAAACCTGTCCTATGATTTAGCCAGGCCCTATTTACTGTAAGATCAGCACAACAGAAGCCGCCAGCTGCCTCCCAGCACACTGCTGTGGGGCCAAGGATCAGCTACAGAAACAAGAAAATTGGCAGAAACTGAAGAATAACAAAGTCTCGTCTCTGCTGCTCAGCGGTGAGAGGTCACCCAGGTGATAGAGAGACAGATGGGTGCCCTGAGGACCTGGCAGCGCCTGTTAAACCAAACCAACCCACAGCAGCTCCACAGCCCCAGGCAGTACAGGTGTCTTGGTACAGAGAGGAGCTGGAACAACTCGGCCTCGCCAACCAGCATTAACTCCTCCTCCTGCAAGAGTCAAACTCTGTTCCTGGGGGGGACCAGGGAGAGAAGGGCACAACAGAGGTGCCGAGGCTGCATGTTCACAACTCTGAGCAGGTTTTGCTCACAGGCAATGAGACCACCATAGGGAGGTCTGCTGTTCAGCCCTGAGGAGAAGCATTTGGGGATGCCGGAGGGTGAGAAGCTGGAGCTGAGCTGACCCCTGCACTCGCAGCCCAGCAGCCACTGGCCCCCTAGGCTGTATCCCCAGCAGTGTGGGCAGCAGGGCCAGGGGGATCCTGCCCCTCTGCTCCCAGGGCTCTGGGGAGACACCCCTGCAGTGGTGGGTCTTGCTCTGGAGTCCTCAGCACAAGAAGGACATGGATCTGTGGGAGTGGGTCCAGAGGTGGTCACAAAAATGATGCGAGGGCTGGAAACCTCTGCTCTGAAGACAGGTTGAGAGAGCTGGGGTTGTTTAACCTGGAGAAGAAAAGCTCCAGGGAGATCTTATTGCAGCCTTTCAGTACTTAAAGGGGCCTAGAAGAAAGATGGGGACACTCTATTTAGCAGGGCCTGTTGGGACAGGACAAAGGGTGATGGGTTTAAACTAAGAGAGGAGATTTAGACCGGAGAGAAAATTTTTTTTACACTGAAGGTGGTGAAACACTGGCCCAGGTTGCCCAGAGGGGTGATAGATGCTCCATCACTGAAAACATTCCAGGTCAGGTTGGATGGGGCTCTGAGCAACCTGCTCTAGTTGCAGATGTCCCTGCTCCCTGCAGAGGGGGGCTGGACTAGATGACTTTGAAAGGTCCCCTCCAACCCAAAGCAGTTTCTGATTCTATCCCAGTGTCTGTACTAGGGCCGCACCGGCAGAGCACGCTGCGGGCAGGCACAGCTTTTGGGCAATGGTTCAGCAGCCTCTCTGGTGCTGCACAGGCAACACCAACAGGACACAAGCTTTAAGGAGTTGTGCCTGAGCTGTGCTCTGCCAGGCAGCTTGTAGCAGGCAAAGACCTTCTGCCCTTGGTGCCTGGGGATTCAGAGGAGCCCTGCCCTTGAAAGCCAGACACAATCCAGCAAATGATTTACTCAACAGCCTTCACTCAGGAAGAGACTCTCAAAAGAGCAGTGCAGTCAACACAAGGCATGGCTTTCAAGGAAGATCAACACCTCTTCATCCAAGACAAACAAAAGCCTCTCCTCACTTCAGCAGCAGGGCCAACATCTTCTGTTGGACCAGTATCTCTCCCCTGGGGTTTTCTCAGAAGAGTTAAATTGCCCGTAAGAGCTGGAGGCAGCTCCTGCACGGATCAGAGTTGTTGCTGGATCAGGAAGAGCAGCCACTGCTCCCTCCCAGCCTGGAAGAGAGAGACACAGCTCAGCCAGCAGCCAGCCCCCTCTGCCCACCCCTCACCTCGGCTCGGATCTGGCGCATCGAGTCGCGGTCTCGCAGGGTGGCCGTGTGAGGTGTCCTGTTCACCGTGTCAAAGTCGATTGTGATCCCGAAGGCCACGCCAATCTCGTCAGTCCTGGCGTAGCGCCGGCCAATGGACCCAGAGGAATCGTCCACCTTGTGAGAGATGCCGTTCCTGGTGAGTGCTTCGGCTGCAAGAAGCAGAGAAGGGGGGTCACCAGGGCTTGTTACACGCTCAACAGGAAACGTGATCCCAACAGAGGCCTTCCACATCCTGGTGGCACCACCCGAAGCGAGGCACCACAAGTCCTGGTTTCAAGCAGCATCACAAACGCTCATTTTTGTTCTGACAGAAGGTCCAACTTTCCAGTCCCTGCCAAGACTACAGGCTCAAACTCACCTCACAGGTGTGTGCCACCTCACAGCTCTCCCTATTGCATCACTTGACTCCCACCCAAAGAGAAAAGTCAGAGACTTCTTCAACCTGCACTTACAGGTGGGTTTTTTGAGGCTAGACGGAAGAGTTTGATGGATATCCAAAGGTGACCGATGCCAACCAACTCAGCTGCTGTAGTTTGATGGCTCTCCCTTTCCATGTGAGAGCCACATGATCCCAAAGCTGTTTTCTCCCCATAGCACTAAGGAAGGAAACTTTCAGTGCACATCCCCATTGGACCCACAGATTCAATAAACTTACATAATTCCCTGACAAAAGGCATGAATTCCTGATTCTGGCTCAGAGGAAGAACAGAGCACTTGAATGGTGCTACCACAGCTGGGAAGCTGAAGAACTAAGGAAAAAAGAAAAAGCACAAATAAATATAAGTGTAAAGTTTAGGCCAGATTCTTAGGAGGTGAGAACAGGCTCTGACTGAGGTTGGAGACAGGGTGACTGTTCCAGGGGAGCCATTGGAAGACATCAGCATTCAAGGCTCCAGCAGCAACACCTCATACCACTGAAGTGAGACTGATTTTCTCCAGCTGTCCTTCACTCCTCCTTCCCTCCCGACAGCCAGAAGTCACCTCCCACCAGAAGAGGTCTACCAGAGCCCTCACTGAAAAAGTGAACTTTGTGTGAATCACAGAAAAATGAAAGGTAGAAGGGTCTTTCCAAGAAATTTAGTCTTATGCATAGTCTAAAAGGAAGAATTCTCACAATTATCTCACTCCCTGTTGATTCCTATAGGGCCTCTGCACACACGTGGAGTACATGCAGCTCAAAGGTTTTCAGAACCCTCCACAGACCCCCTCAGAAAATAAAAATGTGCCAAAAGAGGGGGAAAAAAAGTCTTTCCTGGCAATCAGCAAGGCCTGTAAGGATATAGACAGAATGCAATTGAGATGCTGCACAATGCAGAGCAGCCCAGGCTACACAGAAAGTAAATGGCTACTAATAGGAACTTCAGTCCAGTATTTTAGACTTCATGAGCATTTTGTGATTGAAAGTCAACTGTCTCTCAAATCTGAGCTCCCGAATCCAGTCATGTGTGTGTCCCCCTCTGATAACTGTGGCAACCAGAGTCACTACGGAGCACAGTTGTTTTTATTTTCTATAAACTCAGTCTAGAAGCCAGAAACAACGAACAGGAACCAGCACTGAGTGTACAGCCAGCTCCCCATGGGCCACCAGCAACGGTGCAGAGCATTCCAGTTTGGGCACTGACTGGAACAGGCTGGTGCTCTGTGTTATATACGTTGCCCTCTGGCTCCTGCTACAGTTTTAGGCCAATATTTTAAGGATAATTAGAATCAGAGAGAGTTGAATTTCATGGAGGACTGAGGAAACAGTCCAGCATCCATCTTGCTGCACACAACTGTAATTCCAGGAAAAGCAGCAAAGTGAGAGGAAACAAAGCACTGAAGAGATGCCTCTCTCTGCCTGATGGGTCATTGCCAAGTGTGACTGCAGAAGGAGAAATTTTTCCCCCTTAGTTGGTAATACAGTGAGAACCTCAGGCACACATACAGGCCCAGAATGCTCCCAGAGCGCACGTGTATGTGACATACACGCTGGAAAAAACAGCAATTCCACAGATCTGGGTTCTCCCATCTCTACTGTCTATTGTGCAGCCTTCTTGGAGTCCTTCCCCTGGACGTCAGGGCAAGGCAAACGCCTGCAGCTGGTTTGAGGCGCAGGGAAGCTCACCGTTCTCTGCTCGTCTCCTTCCCGGATGTGGAATGTGTGTTCAAACACTGTGTACATGATCCTCCCGATACCAAAGGAGGGTTCAATGACATTTGGGATAATTTCTTCCACTGGAACACAAAAGAACCCACGTCATCATAAAAGAAGAAGTTCTACACAAAGAAAAGCTGTGTTTACTGAAGCCGCCTTTCTGCTCAGAAGTTGTGATTACATGTAGCTGAGCACATGGAAGTAAGAAGTTAAACATTTCTGCTCGAACTACAAATACCTGAAGCAGAGATTTGGACTTAGCCCAAGTACAGAAAGTATTAGCTGGAAATAACACGTCAGGGCCCCTTCTCTGGCCATGAGAGCAAACAGCAGAGCACAACTTGTATCCCTGCAAGTAAACCCTCTTCCACTTCAGAACTGCAGAGCCTCCTCTGAACTGTTCACTGGGAACAGTCCCTGCTCCACATCAAGCCACAAACTACATCCAGGCATTGTCTGGGAGAGGGCTGTTTGGCATAGAGCAGAACCGTGCCAGGGAACGTGCCAGCAATTAAATTCCCTCTGTATTCAGGAGTTGTTAAGCTGCCTGCTTCAGTGCTGCTCCCCTCCCATTTCTCCATCCTCCTGCAACATATCATGAGACTGGGAAAGAACGAGGATCAGCTAGGCAGTTCTTGCAAAACTTCTGAGCAGATGTGACATGCTCCATCATTACGTACCCATCGTTCTCTCCAGTTCTTGCCACACATCTGCCAAAGAGGCTTTTTCTCGCTCCTCCTCACTCTGCGTACGGACGGAGCTCAGGGGACACCTGCCCAGCTCACGTAGGGCAGCAATTTAGAAAAAGCCCAAACAGTTACTGGAGAATGAACAACAATTAGAGGCATCAGCTGCTTTTGAAACTCAAAGAGCAGCACCCAGCTCTCCAGCACTGCACCCTGACTCGCCTCCCACTCTCTGTGCCTTAGAGAGCCACTCCTCCTCAACTCAGCACCAAACCTGGGGTGGGACTTCACCTCCCAAAAGGATGGCCTTGTTTTATTTGTGCATTGACCAACCAGTTTTCAAGGCAACAGAAGGGGAAGCCATAAGCTCTGCCTCCTGCTTGCAGACAGCAGCCAAACTGCCAAATGTACAAGTTTAAAGGAAAACCAGCAACTGGAGTTCTACTTGCTGGCCCCCAGTAACACTACAATCACAAACAGTTACAGCTCTGATTCCTTCCTTGAAGCTGTGACAAAGCAAAGCCCAGCACAGAAGCAGCACGTAGTGACTGATAAGATACCTGGACACCTCAAAGGCTCGGTAGCTGCCAGAACAAATACATCCTGCACATGCTACAAGTTGCTCTGTTCCCTCCTAGGAGCATTTATCACATTCCCAACCTCCGGCAGGGTGATCCACCAGCCAAAGTATGAACTGGGGAGAAATCCACCTCAGTCTCCAGCTCTGTCAAAGATTTCCCAAAGGAACTTGGGTGAGGCGCTTACAGAGCTAGCTGGAAAGACAAGACTTCTTTGAGGAACTAAATCCATGCATTTTGGAAATTTACCTTCCAGCCCCATTTCCCACAGCAGGGTAAAAGCTCTGTGGAGATGCCAGTGCTGACCAGAGCTGATATGATTATGGACTAGCAGAGGAACTGACTGGACTTGCCAGGTTAAAGAGCCTGGTCTGGATGGCAGCCTGGTGAGCTGGCAGATGCTGGAAGACTTGACTCCAGGCAGCAGAGTGACAACAGGAGCTCTGAGCACAAATTCCTGCCCACAGTCCTACCAACAGACTGCCACAACCCATCTGCTGCACTGCAATGGACTTGAAGAGGAGAAGTCCCAAAGCTGGTGCACCATCCCCAGCTCCTTTATCACTACAGCAGCTGGTCCTTAGCGCCACGTGGGACCTTACGAATCCAGAATAGGCAACTGAAGTAGCATGAATATAATGCTGCTTCAAAAAACCCAAAGTGGGTTACTGAAAGGACCGGGTGAGAAGCAGGCAGGCAGGCCTGCATCAGTGGTCCCTGAAATCCCACTGTATGGAAGCTTCAAAACTCTCTTAAATTGTCAAATTTCAAGGAAATTGGCATTTTTCTTGTGTCACTGTACAACACTAACAGGACAAGGGAACTATAAAGTTCACATTCAAAGTGTGTCCTCATCTGCCTCATATTTTTAACAGTCAAACAACAAAGAGACCAATTTACCATGTAATGTTTTCTGAAATCTCTTCACAGTAACCATGTCCTTTGTTAATTTAAAAGTTTTCCCTTCAGTTTCAACAGTGAATTCCCTGCAAAGGAAAAATAAGTCACTTTAAAAGCTACAGCAACAAACAAACAAGTTATATTTCCTTAATTGAGTCGGTTGGTTGACTTTTAAGAATGGGGTGATAGAAGCTGGGGCATACCCCAGTGATCAAAGGAACATGTGGCACACCCATTAAAAGAAATTTATGTTAATTAAAAAAAATTACTATCCTTACATTAAAAACAGCCTTTATCACAGTGAACTTAGTTGGGGTGAACAGCCTGAAGCAAACTCAATAAGGGAATGGAAGGATCTCAGGATGAAGCAAAAAACACCAGGAGAAAGAAAGGGAGGCAGAGGGAAGAGGGATTTGCAGACCGTACATTGTTCTCAAGAAAACTGCCTCGTGTCAGATGGTACCGTGAATTTTCACAGCTACCAAACAAAGGGAAGGGTACAGCACAGTTATTGGATTGATTATTTCTAAAGCTTTTGATATTATGGTCCTTGAAGTACTTTCTCCTGCTCCTTCCTAGCTTGCAAGCAGCACACACTCCTGGGCAAGGAGAATTTAGGCTGTACTGACCTATCCCACTCACAGGAAGCAAATGTCTCTCTATTATTGTGCATCGTAACAAGAATTTGCTGCTGTAAACTTGAGTGTTTCACAGCACGGAACTACACAAACACAGTCATACAAAAGGCAGGTCTAACAAATGGATACTGTCAATTTGTACTCAGCAATGGTACCTTCCTTGCTGAGGCTTTCAGATCGGTGCAATACGAAAAAAAAAAAGAAAAATGTGTGTGAATCACCGGCATTTGGACCCAATGAGAGATGGGATGAAGTTCATAAAGGCTTTACTTTGAATACAGCTGCAACTGAATGCTGAATTTAAACAAGTCATGATTTGCAGTCCATTTTCAGTTTAAACCTGGGATATTGCTTAAAATTCATCTGTTGAATCATTTCAGTGGGATTCTGCGTGAACTAAGTTCATTTTCTTCCGGTTTGGATGCATGTGCACATACCCTGTAATAGTTTCTCTCCCCATCTTGAGTGCTACTGGTTTTTCTACACCTCTACATTCACAGAAACGTGGAAGAAATTCATCTCAGCTCAACTGAATTAAAAACGTAAATGTTACCCTAGAATGTATTCACTGATCCTGCACCTTGAATCATTTCAAGCAGGAAATGAAGTTTATTTGGGATTATTGCATCATCAACCTTCTCCTAACTTATCCAGCTGTTGGCCTGCTTCAGCCAAAGCTGACAACTATAGACACCTCTTCTATTTGTCATTCCTGTAAGTGTCAGGAATACAGGTAAGCAGGTGAAGGAAAAACATACTAACCTCTGCCCCAATAAGTCAAAGCTGTAACAGGTCCTAAAACATATCACTAAACACCAGAGGATACTCACACACACTCTGGTTCTCATTTAATGATTTTGTTCCATCACTCACAGAATTATTCAATTCATTTTAAAATTTAAGTTCAAAACCATCTGCCAGCCCTCGTCAACTCTCAAATCAGAGCAGGGAAGCTGGTAAACACTTCCCATGTCACATCCCATTTCTTATGGGATGATCCTGTTAAAGCCAGAACCTGATCCCAACGCAAATCAATATTTGAATACCATGGTTACACATTTCTGTCCATGTATCAAGAGAGATGTTGACGGATATGCAGTGGCGCCTTGGCAGAAGGAACTGCACTAAAACATTTCAGATGATCCACTCTCAGGAGGTTGCTGGTTTCAAGTGGCTCAAATCCAGCAGCACTTTGGGAAGTCCCATCAGAGGTGTCAGAGAAGGGTACCACACACACACACAGCCAGCTCACCCTTTCTCGTTGAGCAGCTGCTCCATCTCGGTGATGTAACACTCATCGCACACGGACAGGTATTCCATCACCACCTTGGCATCCTTCTTATAAGCTTTGCCAATGGCTCCCTTATTTGCCTCAAACTGAACAATGTTGACTGTTCTGTACGAGGCAGTTAAGGAGCTTGAGATGACAGAAAGCAGGGCCTGGTTCTTCTGCTATGTCAAAGGTAATTGCTACACAATGCAAACCTCCTCCGCTACTGGATTAAGGAACTTTCCTCCAAGAGAGGGAGATCTTCCAGTACTTAAAGGGGGCCTACAGGAAAGGCAGAGAGACTCTTTATCGGGGAGTAGAGTGGTAGGACAAAGGCTAGTGTCTTTAAACAGAGAGAGGGTTGATTAGATTGGATGTAAGGAAGAAATTCTTCACTGTGAGGGTGGTGAGGCACTGGCATGGTTTGTTCAGAGAAGCTTTGGATGTCCCCTCCATGGGAGTGTTCAAGGCCAGGATGGATGGGGATTTAAGCAACCTGGTCTAGTGGGAGGTGTCCCTGCCCATGGTAGGAAGCTTGGAACTAGAGGACCTTTAAGGTCCTTTCCAAGCCATTCTGTTCCTTTCATAGAATCACAATCAAAAATGCTGGGGCAGAAGGTCACAAATTTTGAAAGAACCAAACTTTTTTTTTTCAAGTACAGCTAGCAGCAGAACCATGGAATGAAGTGGAGTGATCTGGGATAGTAACCTCATGTTCACATTTAACCCACGCTTCACATGGCGACAGAGACTCGCATTAAGCTGGGAAAAAGCCAAACACAGTAACAACTCCCCTTTGCCCACCCAAGTCAAGTGACCCACAGGCTCAGATCTTTGCAGGCTACTTCCCAAAGTCATGCTGGTCTGTAGCTCATTTTCCCTGTTAAATTTACAGATGTAACTTAAAACAGAGCTGCACAGCTCTCCAAGACATCTCATTGTCAAATCAATCTTCAAGAGAATCTGGTTTATTCTGAAAGGATATAGGTTCTTTGAGAGGCTTCTCAGCTATAAGAGGAACTTTGGTGGCACGGGCATGGCAGGAGAGGTCATAGCAGGAACGATCAGCACAACCAACGATCTCAATCCAACCCTGAAACAACAAAAATGGGAAGCTTTCAACAACTCACTTTTTTTGTCCACTTGACCATCAAATCTGTTTATTCTCCCTTAAGCCTTCCCTGCTCCCACGGTTGGTTTTTTCTACGTAATTAGCTCTGTTACAATAAGCAGCCCTCGCTCACTAGTCGCTCCTTCCTTTGAACAATTCCGTTTGTTTCCAGAGGAAACGATCAGTTATCTGACCAGGCCCGGGTTTTCCACATGGCTTGGCAGAACCCAGCACTGTGCCAATAGCTTGCGGCTGGGGCCAGAGCACACACAGTCCTGTCACTCACATGCTATAGGCACAGCCACCACGCCTTCGGGGCTTTACTGCTCAGCCAGTATGGAACAGACAGCACATGAGAGCGACCAAAAGCCTGGTTTATGAGTTAGGAAGACACAGACCACATGCAAGGGAGGCACTTCTTGAACCATTTCAGCATGTATGGCAAGGAGGGATATCAAAACACCATTCACAGAACTGCTGAAGTCTTTCAACCAGTGCAGGAAATACAACCACCAGCAGGACTTTCTAAAAGACAATCCCATGTAAGAAAAGGCCCAACAGCTGCTTTCCAGTCACTCTGTCACAGTCAGATGCTATGTGGTTTTCTAGTCTGCAGTGATAGAGCAGAGGTACGTGAGCAGAAGAAATCTCTGTGCTGGAAAAACCACAGTGTTCCAAAATATCTTGGGGAATTTTTACATACATGAAACCCCTAAGGTCCTACAGCTACTTTTCAGAAAACACAAAATATAGGCTTATGTAATAACTTTATAGAATGGATTTTAAGCTATTCAGAGCAGTTAACTTCTTGCTACTGAGTGCTGCAAGTTGGTATAAATGTTTTTGGTCAGAGATAAGTGACAAACCAAAGGGTGAGTCCAGCTCCCAAGGTGGTTTTGTCCAGCCCCGGGGATTTCTGTCTTCACCTCCAAGTTATGCTGCTGGACAGGCTGCTCTATGACTCTTGTCCTGATCCACACAAAGTTTATTAATCTTATGTACATGGTGTAGCCCACGCATGTCCACCCTGTACAGGGCTCATGGAAAGAGATGCTATGAACCTGTAGAATTCAGCTGTCTCCATTCAGAGGAAGCCATTCCTTCAAGTGTTTCTATAGGGCTTTTCTATACGAAGAAAAATCCAAGCTGCAGGAATTTGTTTTCTAATCTTTAAGTCTTGTAGAATGTTATTGGCTGCTACTCCTCTAACCAGCTGTAATGACACCTCACTAGTGGTAAGTCTGTTTCAGCTCCTTAGAACAAAAAGAGAGAAAAAAACCAACAACAACAAATCCTCTGTCAAATCATAGAATAGAATCATAGAATCATAGAATCGTTGAGGCTGGAATAGACCTCCGAGATCATCAAGTCCAGCCTGTGACCCCAACACCACACCTAGCTAGACCATGGCACTAAGTGCCACATCCAATCTTTCCTTAAACACCTCCAGGGATGGTGACTCCATCACCTCCCTGGGCAGTCCATTCCTAAAGCGCCTAAAGACCCTTTCCGTGAGGAAGCGCTTCCTAATATCCAACCTAAACCTGTCCTGGTGCAGCTTCAGGCCGTGCCCTCTTGTCCTGTCGCTAATTGCCTGGGAGAGGAGCCCCACCTCCACCTGTTTACAACTTCCTTTCAGGTAGTTGTAGAGAGTGATGAGGTCTCCCCTGAGTCTCCTCTTCTCCAGGCTAAACAAGCCCAGCTTCCTCAGCCTCTCCTCATAAGACTTTCCCTCCAGTCCCTTCACCAGCCTCGCTGCTCTCCTCTGGACCTGCTCCAGCACCTCAATATCCTTCTTGAAGTGAGGGGCCCAGAACTGCACACAGTACTCGAGGTATATAATAATAAATCCTTATGCAGACAAAAACCAACCCCCTCCACACAACCTCCTCACCCCTAGGTTTAGGAAGTTCTCCCCCGTGATAAATAAGGCTGGCTGAACCACCTGGAGCCTTGACCCCTTGCCTATGTGGTCACCTTCGGGCTCACCATGGTACCAGTCTGGCTATCGGTCCGGCCAGGACCATGGATGGAATCCACCCATGTGAGGATCACTGCAATGTCACAGGCTAACCCCATAGCCCTCAGTAAAATCCCTTCAATCTTCTGATCCTTTACCGGAACCAGGCCACAGAGTTCTTCAGGTATTTCCAGAAACCTGCATGTACCCCAGACTCCTTGGAAAGGCTAACCTGGCAAAAGAACAGGTGCTGCACTACAAGAGGAAAGAATAAGGAAATAACTTTTTGTTTCTTTGTTTTTTTTGTAAATTCTGATTCTATCCAGAAAGTAGATCCTGTACCCTTGAAGGCGGGAAACAACTTTACAATCAACACAGTCTAGTTACTAGGCTTTCTAAGACTTTTTTTTCTTCAAAACTATCACTTAACTGCTATACTTGGCTGAGACTTACTGAGGCAGCTGAGAGCTCTCCAAGAAAATCTATAATGAGTTTAAGAGCCTTGCCCCTAACTACCTACTGCTGGTTTACCTGAAAGAAAAAAAACAACACATTTTTCAAAATCCAACCAACAATAAAACAAAAAACCAAAAGTCTGAACTGAAAAGCTATTAATGACTCAGCAGGAAGATCCTTGGGATCCTTGGGAAATTTTCCTTCCAGCACCAGCTGTCTGAACTGGCAGGAGTGAACTCATTTGTCACAGCTTGCAAGTGGGAAAGACAGAGCACGTACTCAGCAGGAAGGAATCTGCCCTGGAATAATGTCTGTAGCAAACTAAATCCTTCCCTGCCGCATTACAGGGGTTCCAGCCTTTGGAAAGCACCAGGACTTGGTTTCCTTTAATTCCAGAGGAAATTCAACGAGCGTAAAGTCCTGAGGCAACTTCAGGCTCCAGCGCAAGAGTCTGAAACATGGACCTACACAAAACCATGAACAGTTCATAAACTCTGTGCAAGCCCAGTGTAGGGAGCTGACCTATCCCCTTAGTTCTGGACTCAAAATATTCCCACTGCATGAATATCCCACTGTATGTGTTCATACCAAGGTGGGGCTGGACAGAAACATCAGACTCATAGCCCTAGTTTTAAAAACCAAGAAATAAAACACACCCCCTTCCCACACTATAAAGAGATCTGATGGGGACTGCCAGTTGCTGTTTGCCACTTACATAGGATGTTTTGGACTCTGCATCCCAGCAGTCACAGGCATAATGAGCCATCTCATTCTCCATGTGCTGTCGGAAGCGCAGCTTCTCTGGGGATACACCGACCTTTGTAAGGAAGAGGTAGATTCTGCCAATGAAGTAACCGAGAACGGAGTTATTGATCACACCCTGGAAAGGGAAAAAGCAGGAAGAAAAAAAAACAAAAACATAACACACAGACATTAATTCTTGAGGAAGCAAAGTCATGATTTGTTGTACTTCTGCAGACAACCTGACACATTAAGACAGAAGTTCTTGCAGCTGCCTGTGGTAAATTACAGTGTCTCCCCTGAAACTATTACATTTCTCCAAACTCCCTGGCAGTATCTCCAGCTGAACAAGCCAGTAAGTCACTATCACTCTAGGACCCACCACTAACTGTCTCTGAAGATTTCCTACTTGAAAATACCCTGCTATGGGTAACGGTGCACTCACTGATGTCACAGCAGTGCATGGCACTCGCAGTTATGGCTCAGGACCTCACAACAGCTGTACCCAACAGCTCAGTTGCAATACAGCAGTGAGGAGGTGTTCTTTATTTTGTTGTTGTTGTTGTTTGGGGTTTTTTTTGTTTAGGTTTTTTAGGGGTGATATTTTGGTGTTTTTTTGTTTGGGATTTTGGGGGAGTGGAGAGGAAGGAGTCAGTAAACCTACTCATTCATCATTTGCATGCCTGGACAATCAGGTAGTGAAACCCCAACATGCAGCCACGTATTGATGGGGGTCAGCAGGTGAGGATTAGATTCCCAGTCACCATTGAGCTCTGGGCAGTCATTAGCATTCCTGACTGTTCCTCTCCCATTAGCTAACTGGGAAGCTTAACCTCTGACCACACCCCCAGCCTTTCATTACTGGTAGTAAGGGGCAGGCTTGGATCTCAATCACACCGATTGACAGACTCTTAAACCTGGGAGCGAACCTCAGCTGGCACCAACCCACCAGTTTGTAATTCAGCCTGGAGAGCAATATTCAAAGGAGGGAGCTCCACGTGCTTGCAGAAGGAACAGTACCTGTTGGACAGCATCTCCCAGCCGCATTACGTGGGCGGACTGCCCGCTGACCTGGGCCTTGGAAGAGTACAGGAGGATATTGAGATCTGCCACGTTCTGAAACTTGGGGTGATTTTTCTCACTGGGATCCACAAAGTGCTCAATTTCTGCCATGGTGAATTCCCTAATGAAAATACAAACAACTATGTGGATTATATATTCTGTGTCAGTCACAGCCCTTCTAATAAATTATTATGCTTTAGCCTCTCACAAGTCAGTAGTTTAAGAACATACGAAAACCCAGAGCCATGACAATGTACAGACTGGCACATGAAACAATCCTGACACTGGATTTAGTTTCACTTTTAAATTCCTAATAAAACTTTCTCCAAATTCACCTAGAGAACACCAGGCTGGGGTTATCACCACTGTGATTCAGAGCAGAGAGTACCACCTTTGGAAATATTTCCAGAAATTCTGTGGAGTTTTTCCAGACTGCTGTGATGCCATTAAACATACACATTTCCTACAGTGTCAACAAAGATTTAATCCACTGATTAATTCAGTAGCCTTGACTCATAACAGAGATGCCCAAAATAGCCAGGTGAGGTGATAACTTCTTGAAGATAACACTGCTACATTCAGCAATGGTGTAGATTCCATTTTAAGAACGTGTCTTCAATACATCTCTACTCATACATTGATTCTTAGCCTTCTTGCTCGAAATCACTTCACATTGAATTAAATTTGTTATCAAGAATCTTTAAAAAAAGCTCTAGGTAATCATTAACTTGAAATCACAGGCATCAGGATGTAATTTGCTACGATAGCATAACAGCCTCCAATAAATGTGCCGCAAGCGTATCATTTACACCTGACTGAAAATGCATCTCAATGAGAAAAGTTCTCATTTCCAGATGTACAAGAAAAGAGGAAGATTGAAAAAATTCCGAAGAGTTCCTTTAGTGCAAACACCACCACTGCCTCTCAAGGACATTTATGGCACCGTACTAATCAATTACCAATTTTACAACACGTCCTGCCTGTGTGTGTGGCAGAAGTGCCCTGACTCAGCGTGGAAGCTTCTGTTAAATTAGATGGAAGAGAACAGATGGGAGAGAACTTCTATTCAGAAGAATTCAGTTAAAATACAGCTATTGATTATCCTTAACAACATGCAATAATCACTTTTATCGTGAGATAGAAAACTTTGAAAGTAATTCTCAATAACCCAGAGCTTTCCTGCCTGACCCATCTTGGGACACAAACACATGCCCCGAGTTGGGTTATCTCACAGCTTCCGCTCTGTAGTAAGCTGCACAACTGCAGAATCTGCAGAATCGAGACAAGGAAACACTGCTGCAAGGCCAATCACATTCTGATCCCAGATTTCAGTTTTCAAGCAAGTCACATGAACATAATCAAACAAGTAGAGCTGCAGGTCCTGTAAAGAACACGGCTACCTTTAGTATGATTTGTTCAGATTATGATGGAAGCCAAATTTTGTTGTTAGAACCCAGTTTAATCGGGGTGTTTAGAACACAGCAGCTATTTCAGAGATCTTACTTTTCACCAGCCAGGCTTAGCTAGAATTCTGTAGTTCAAACCTTAACTACATGAGGTCACCCATAAAATCTGAGACTCTCTGGGAACATTATCAGGAGTCCTCTGGAAGAAAGCACTGACGGGAAACACTCAGGTGCAGACAGTGGAACAAAAGGGAGATGCTACTTGCTCCCAGGTACTCTTCTATCGAAAGATGAAACATGCAGTACCTCACTCTGATAAGGCCGGAGCGGGGTGAGATTTCATTTCTGAAGGAATTTCCAATCTGGGCAGCAGCAAAAGGTAGTTTGCCTTGGTTAAACTCCAGAAGACGTTTGAAGTTGAGGAATATCCCCTGTGCAGTTTCTGGCCTCAGATAGCTGAAAGGAGATGGGGGAGAGGAAAAATTCAGGAAGATAAAAGGGTGGGGAAAGCAGCGAGAAAAGAAAAAACACAGTTACTACAAATCAAAAGACTCAAGAGAAAAAGCACTACCTTTAACTCCAGACAAAAACCAGTAACTGTTTTTTCCTCTCAGCAATAGACTGAGAGGAAAACACACAAAACAAAACACCAACCAATCAAACATCAGCTGCAGCCCAAACACAGCACTCCATAGCTAACTGTAACAAAATAAACTGGATGGCTTGGCTGCTTTTGAGATCCAAGTGTGGAATGGAAAAAGGTGTCTGAATGAAATACGGTGGCCAATGACATCAAGGAGGTGACAGGAAATGCATCTTCCTCACTTTTCCTATGTAGGCCTGAGCTGCACCAGGCTGCTTACACAGGCAGATTTTACAGGCAAACCATCACTGCAGCTCTGCTGTTACACAAACTGTGAAGGGACTTCAATGTAAGGCCCCTACAGCACTTACTGTGATCTGAGCCTTCCACAGAGACCACCACCTACACAGACTATTTCATGTACACCACTGAAGAACACATACGACATGTATCTTCGAGCCCATCCCGGAGCAAATGGAAGAATGAGATTCTCTGCGCTTCAATGGAGGTTTCAGTTTTAGTTTTGGGAAACCTTAACTCAAGAGAACAGCCTCTGTATTCTCACACACTAACTACAGACATCTAGTAAATGATGCCACCATTGGATCACCCTGTTAAGTAACTTCATCCTGAAACAGGAACACTGAAGCAGGCTCTCTAGAGCCATGAAGCTGTTGACAGTTGTAGATCCACCATTAACTGGCTTTATGGAAACAACTCCAACCAGCAAGGGACTAGCTTCCATATATACACATAGATCCATAGCTGTGATCCACGTAGTCTGGCTGCTTCAAGTATTTTTGTGATTCTGCAACAGCTCCTTGTTTCTCCTACCCTTCACCGAGAGTGCAAGGAATGCAAACCTGCCAGGAACTGAAAGGCAGAGGAAGGCTACTCGAGAAGAAATTGCATATTTCAATCCCATTGAGACTTCGTTTTTATTCCAAGTGATCTACAAAGAAGGGAGAGCGTGAGCAGAATGAGATTAGGACCTACCCAGGCATGTTTCCTCCAGGCCCAATGGAGGTCTTGAACATCAGATTGAAAGACACAGGAGGGGACAGGTCATTCCCAGTGATGGGCGATTTCACGTTGTAGTTCACAAAGAGATCTGCAAGTTCTTGCTGGCCATAATTGTCCAACTGATATCAAAACACAGGAGAATTATTTTAGTTCCTTGATAAGGTGACAGGAATGAATTATATCCTCTTCATCTTTTACTGAGCATGATCCACAGCTCTGAATCACCTGCCCCAAATACTCTCTTTCAACCTAAATTTTCAAGCTGAAGTTTGAACTGATGAAAGAAGAATACACTGTACGCTCAATTTAGTAATATAGGTCCATGTCTCAGTCATACCACAGGAAGTCTGAAGTCTAGATAGAAATGCAAGCACTGAGCAGAAGAGTGGGTGTAAAGCAGAAGAAAAGTCACTGGGACTGCATCACCACCCACCAGCAGCTCCTTTTGAACAGTTTCAGCTAAAACATGGGGAGCAGTGTGTTGAGAACGACAAAAAAAATACAGCAATGATAAAGAAGCAAGCTAAAATTTCTGCAGGGCTTTGTCTGCATTCATTTCTCTTTCTTCTGCTGCATCAAACACTGTATTCAAGCTGGGCATTAGATGCTCTCGTTTCGAGCTGTTCTGCATTTGAGTTAAATAGGGCAAATCTGCAGCACAGGGCTTCTTGGGGAAAGATTTTCCATTTGCTCTGAAAACAATCTGGTAATGACTAGAGGCTTTCCCAAGTCAGGTAACGTCAGCCCCTTTCAGGCCCCTACCTCCCCCCTTCCCTGGAAGACGGGAATCAAGCAGTAGTAGAACTGAGGGTCTAACCACAAAAGAGCCACAATTTCTGGCATTATTTTGTGCATTTATGTACAAGCCTTTTGCATTATGTACATTCCAAAGTAGTTTCCAGATTTAAGTACCAGAAAGGCTCTATACTGCCCAGCACAGCAATGATTTAACACTCAAAAGTTTAAAATCAAATGAGCTGCTTCTAGTATTAACTGTCATCATCCTTCATATATCAGAGAAAATTCAGGACAGATAAAAGGAATTTATTAATAGAGATATATTCCCTAAAGGATGGTCAAAGGTCAGTGTTGCAGTGTGGAGAACCAACTGACAGCTGCTCAGTGATGCAATACACTGAAACAAAACCTTGCTCTTTCAGGAAGGAAACATTCATTCTACACGCAGCTCTGGAAGCATTTACACCAGAAGTCATGAGAAAAGAACATTAAAAACAAAGTAAGAAAAACAAATGAAAAAACTAAAGGCAAATGTCTGTGCATCTGCTCAGGAATGTCAGCCTGGAGCACCAACTATTCTCACAGTACACACAGGAAAAAATCTGTGCAGGGTGCTAGAGATAGAGCAACAAATCTCAAGAGCTTCAATGCCGAGACAATATTAAAAAGCAGCAATTCAGTGCTAAGGTGATTCAGAAAAATGCTGACAGAGCTTCTCATCCATCTTTATTCCTTTGCATCGTAATGCCAAAGTGAGGGACTCACAAAGGTGAAGGGGGGGACTCAGAAGAAATAGGCTTTTTGCCAGGGTGCGAAGTGGAACAGAGCAGATCAGCTCCATGGACAGAGCTTCAGCCCCACCAACCCAACATTCTTGAACGTTTAATTAATGTTTAATATTTAGCAGTCTCTTAAGACTAATAAAAGAGCAACAACTCTCCAAAATAACAGAGGGAGAGAGAGCAATTAACCAGCAAGTTTACAGTGTTTGTTCATCAGTAGCATTTAGGAGCATGGACGGACCGATAACTATTTTTGAGGTGAAGACTTCTGAGAATCTTCAGAGACACAGAAGGGACACTGCCTCTGGACTGGGGGCATCGCACTTCCCCAGTTACACACCTCCCCTTGAAGCCCTCACCTCCCCATGCAGGGACCTACCTGTGTTAGAACATTTTCCATTTCTGCCTTTTTCTCCGCAGTGCACTTCTTGTCAGACATGAGCTTTTGCAGGTGAGCTGTAAGCAAGAAAAGTCCATGGTGAGTTTTATATTCACACAGAAGGACTGACTCCAGTCTAACGCTTGACAAATCAGGAGGATCCTCAAGCATGAGCCAAGAGTATGTGCACCAGCTCTCTTGCTACTGCCTATCAGGGCAATTCCACTCACGTCATAAGGGCAATGCTGCTCTACAGCTGAGGAGCCACACTGGTGTGCCACGGGGAAAACAACAGGTCCTTATCTAGTTTCTTTCCAGCACTCATTCCTCTAAACCCAAGCAATGGCTTTGGAGTCCCCTTTTTCTTATTTCCTTTCTATACAGACTGGAAATTAAAAGCAATGTCCGATCCAAAGCCAGCAAGGCTAATTTCATCCAAATGCACTCAGAGGCACATCCTGAACTGGTACAGGAGGGTTAGGCTGCATTCCCATCAAAAGCACAACATCCTCCATGAGATACAAAGGCAGAGAGCGATGCCAAGAGGTCCCACTCTCTTCTGAAAAGAGGGATTTTCAGCAGCAGTCACAGCAGGTGGCTGCTCACCAGTAATGGGCTGCAGAAGAGACAGGGACACTCTTCTCTGGGATGCTGTTCAATGTGTAAAGTGGGCAGAAGTTTGATGGGCTTCTTTCGGGTTTTTTTAAATGAAACTGAATATTACAAAAACAGCTTTAATGCCAAAATAGATTGTTCTATGCACCTAACTTCCAAGGAAAAGGCTGGAAAACTAGAGAGTACAACCCACTTAAAGGGAAAGCAGAACAATCCTTCCTTTCACAACAGAGCTGTACATGAAGCAGTTTTCAAACAGATTTCTTATTTCTAAGATTCATTCCTTCATGTGTTTTGGTTCTTTTTTTGTGTGAGGACTTTGCAGACCTAAGAAAAGCCTGAAGTCTGTTTGGCATTCCCAAAAGCCAGGCAAGTTCCTGGCATATGAAAGTCAGCAGCTGAACTGTAACTGACCTTTGTCAAGGGAAAGCATGTTCTGTCCTCTTATGTCATCATTAAATTGAGCAAAAAGCAACTCAGGAAAATTAAACCCAGAATATGGTAGAGAACAGGAACCTTGTTATATAGGGAGTCCTCAGCTTAAACACTGCATTTTTTTACAGCCTGATGACACAGGATTTTATAAAAAGGGACCCAACTACACTTTTACTAGAGATTCTGTACCTCATTCAAGATACCAACACAACACTGAGGTGGAAATGAGAACATAGAGAATCTTTGGTATGATATGATTAATGAACTACAAACACAAGTATGAAAGACTGGCTACACCAACTGGCCTTCCTTGAGAAAGAGACTCTGTTCCCATGTTTGTACCACTGCATGTTATCCCTGAGCCCACCCAGCCTTGGAACAAAATCAATCAAACCTTTTAAGAGATGATCAGCACGGAAACATTCCCCATTTTGCACATCTTTCACCATGAAGTCAGCAAACTTGTCCACGTGACCAGAAGTCCTAGAAAAGAAGATACAAAAAAGGAACGTGAAAGCTGCCACCAGACAGCCCTGGGTACTGTGTGACCCCACTGGACAGATCATTATCGAAGAAACATCCTTCAAACTGTGTGCCCAAACTGGAGGTTTACTCCTGCTTCAGATTATAGATTCACATCAAGCAGCACCAGCCTACAGAAAATCTGATCTGTGAGAAAAATGTGTCACTAACATGACACTTGGTGCCTTTAGGAGCCACATCGTGACTGAAGCAAGACAGACACAGTTGTGAGGAGTAACCAGTATTTCAGGTGAAGAGATTCCCACTATTTTACACCAGTGACCTGGGAAAGCTTCTCCCCATCACACCATGACCTACACAAAGTAACACACTTGACTCAGCTCAGGCTCTCAGTTCAAAAGTTCCTGACATATTTAGCAAACTTGTGGGTGGTCTTAGCAGAGATACGAGGAGGTGAAAGGGTCCAGAGTCTAAACTATGTTCTCACCCTGGAAGATGGTCCCACTTCCAGAGTGTGGATAAAAAGAGGGCTTCGATCCCCAAGGCTGCAGAAGCAAAATCTGCACGCAGAGCTCACTGCATATTGCCATCCCTCCACAGAGGAGGGAAGAGTGGTTAAGCAACCTGGCCATGGTCCTAAACTACGATCCAAGTGTCCCAAATTTAGACAAGTCACCTAATCCTTTTTTTTGTCATCTTGATCTTTCAGAAAAAGGGATAAAGGCAATTGCTTACCTAATGGGACTGCTAGGAGGCATTAAGACACTAGACTCTCAACCACAAGTCCCACTGCTCTCCATGATTTATGGAACAGTAGCTTCTCACACTGACCTGTGTACCGCTATCTAATTATTTTGCACTGCAACAAGGTATGAAACTGCGTGACCCAGTCTCAAGATACCCGTGGGTAAATTTTAGAGAAGATCGTAAAAAAGCAACCACGACCAGAAATGACATGTTGCAGAAAAAAAAAGACCCATATTTACTTCAGAACCGGCTCTGGCGTGAGCATGGTACAGTCAATCTCCAGGATTTGCTCTTCCTGAATAAAGTGCTGCCTCCATGCTTGGATGATGTTGTTCTTCAAAGCACATCCAACAGGCCCAAAGTCATACAGCCCACTGACACCTGCCAAGAGAAAAAGGTAAGAAAGCCTGGTAGGTGTGAGAATGTACAAAGCCACAGCGCTCAGAGGAAACATCCTCCCTTCTCAGCGCTTCCATCAGTTGGTTTAAGTCTGAGGTCATTTTCTGAGCATGAAGCAGGAATTTCCCTGTGCTAAACAGAATATGGAATGTGGCTCAATGTAGAGAGCTTCTCATGTAAAGGTCCAGGGTATAAAGGCTGGAAGCAAACTCTGTGGAGCACCGAGACAGACACTGCCCTTGCCCTAACCAGTTCAGCAACAGAGCGCACTGGGGCATAAGGTCATTGGTCGGAGCTGAAACTGATAAATACCAGCAACCAAAAACTGTAAAAGCCACACTCCCTCCTCAAAGGGATTGTATTTTCTGAAGAGTTTTGTGGGAGCCACCTCTTTGACAGAGGAATCTGACTCCAGAAGAAATGCTAACACATGGGCCAAGGCAGTATGTTACCGTCAGTAATAAAGCATCACCAGCTTAAGCACAAAGACGAAAAAAGAAGGAAAAAGCCAATAAAACAATCCAGAGCATTTATCTTAGTACCTTAGGTGACAGAGCAGTAACCACATAGGCACTGTGCAGCCCCTCAGAGAGGCTCAGATCAGTTATCTGAGGAGCTTAACAGCCACATTTGTTCACCTGTACTATAAAGTTCACTGACAAAGTTCACAAAGGCAGCAAGTTCTAAAGTTCAAAGTAGTTTTGAGTATTATCTTGCCAAGGAAAAGCCCAGATAGAGAGGAATGGTTATGAGGAAATAATCTGAAGTGTAAAACCACTCTACCTCTCCGCAAAAAACCCATCTTCTAAAATATCATGCTCAGAATATCCATCCTAAAGTCCACTTGTTTGCATTCAGAAAGAAAAGGACAAAACGTGAGCCCCCTCCTCGCCCAAAGCTTTAGGAAGGGGCAACTTTTGAAAGGCTTATAGTCTCAAGCATTAAAGTTTAAAGCCAACTTAAAAAAAATAATATTATGTTGCATTAATCTAACGTCGCAAGAGTCTCACACATCTTGAAAGATCAGACTCAGTAGCCTAAAAGGATCAAAATGTAATTTCCTTCAAATCTGTACCTCCATAAATAGAAAAGGCTTGATCATAGAAAAATCTCCTTTTGAGGGTGTCTTCCATTTTAACTCTGTCCACAACGTCATCTTTGGGCTGTAAGGCCAGCTCCTGTAAGTCAAGCAAACAGAAACCAGTTAATAGCTCCTATTTCTGTCAGGAGGAGAAATCCTCTCCACTCACCATGACGCATCAAAAGTCTGTAGAGACCATTTTGCAGCAAAGGTATCCTGTCAACATGCTCATTTTCCAAAAAGGATGGTCACACTGAGATTCAAGCACTCGGTTATGACCATGATTGTCCAAATGCAGCATTTTACACACTCGAGGTAGACCCACTCACCCTAACTTTCAGACAACTAAGCCTGAGCTAGTTATCCTCAGCTTTCTTTACAATTACCGGGAAAAAATGCCAATTTCCAAAGTAATTCTTCTGACCTATTTCTCTCTCTTTAGCTATAAAGAGCTTGAGGTGACTAACTCAGACTACAAACATCTAACTCTTGGCATATATGACACTCCTCACATGATAGAATTTTGGCTATGAAGATCATGAACATCTTCATCCTTGTGCTTCTCCAAAGGTGTGTATTTAGCTACTTGCACAAAGAACATCTATTTGCAAGATGTAGGCTTTCCCAAACGTGGCCCCCTGCACTTGGAAAAGTCAGTTACAGAGTCCCTAAATGCCCTGACTAGAGTCTGTGAAAATGTTCTACAGCACACTCATTATTTTATCTGAAAACCTAGAATTTCTGCAACTAATTCCATTAGTGAAGTCATCAGACTTGAAACATTTTCTTCAGGAAAGATGTTTTGATAATTAAAGCAGAGTTACGCCAAAAAGTTCAATAAATTAATTCAGATCCTCCTAAGTGGCTAACACTGTCACTTTGAATAGTGTTACTGCATGACCAATCATTTCAAACTTTGGTTTTTCGAGCATCTATACAGACAAACAAAAATTGGTCTTATTTTAAAAGCACTGTACCTCTGCTGCTCCCATGAATTAGCATAAGCCAAGGAGTAACTTCACACTAAGGGCAGACAGATGGAGCACACAGGACAACAAGCACCAGAACAGTGCTTTTAAAGCACAGGAAGGGAATCCATGTGGTGTTCTCTGCCCAAAAACACTACATCACATTTCACAATGACCAGAGTTTCATAACAGAAAGGATGAATTTGCCCAGAGATGGACAGAAGGAGAGCAACAGTGACACAGCCCAATTCTGAACTGGCAGCGAGAAATAGTTAGCAGCACAGGAGTAACTGGAGTATGTAGAGAATTCTGCAGAGTCCCTCTTCTGCTGCCTAAAGTGAATAGTTAATGAACTGGTGCAGAAGTCAAAGAAACAGCCTCTTCTATCTGGCACAGATTCATAAATATATTCATAAACAGAAGGCAGAAAAGTGCCTGTGTTAACCTTCAAGGGAAAGAGAGACCCTGTACAGGAGCAGAATCGCCTACTGATTTACAAGATGGTTCGAAGACGTAAAGCCAAGGAATTTTAAACGCTCAACTGCTCTGCCCTGTTCAAAGCTTCAAATTCAGAGTCGCTCTGCTACCTTTAAGTAGAAATCACAGGGCTTGAAAACCGTACCAGCAGCGGCTAAACGCCGCTGCCTTCTGCAACCGGCGCAGGCAACCGCGATGCATCGCTGGGAACACCACCACCACAGAAAGACTCCGCTGGAGCTCTGCACTCAAGGGCAGATGCGGCGTTTGCAAGGTCATTCTTGCACCGAGAGGGATGCAGCCCACACTAATTGTGTCGCTGGCAAGCACGTCTCTACGCTGCATCCTACAGGCGCTCTTCCAACAGCAAGGTGGGGCTCACAGCCACACCAAGACTCCCAACCTGCTTTGCTACAGCACTACGTCAAGCTTCTGAGGGCTGGGAAACAGAAGAGGGAAAATATTTAGAATCTATTTACTCTGGGATGACTGGGTTATCAATCCAGGTTTTGCAGCACAGTTTGATGCTGGAATCCAAGTTAAAATGACAGGTTTTTTTACTCGGCTTAAATGTATGCAAAGGGGCAGCCACAAGGCCAGAGCTGACAGAGCGCCAACTGTTCGCTTCACGTGACTCTGTAGGACAGAGGGTCAACTGGGTTTGATTCAGGTGTGCTCACGTTCTCACTGTAAGTTTGCTGCAAGCTGTGGTGTATTAATTTAGTTATCCATTTGTTTTTAAAAGTACCACCAAAGCACAACTACAGTCGGGTTTATATGGAATACAAATTAGAAAGAACCTCAGAGTTTCCTGGGTGAATCTGCACACTTGTCTTTTTATGCTTCAAGAGCTTCTTTTTGTTGTTTTGGCCTGAGAAGGGGAGGGAAGTCCACAGGATAAGTGTATTTTCACTTGTTTATTGATCTAGGGATAAAACAAACTCCCAGTTCCGTCATTTCATTTGCAGACAGACTTTTCAAAGCACAACAGCATTTTAAAAAGGGGGCACAAATCCAATGCTTCCCTCTTTTTAAGGTTGAGGGAAAACCATAGGCTATGTGAAATGTCTCCAAAAACTTTGTTTAAACTCTGGCAAAAGAAAATGGTTCCTAAAGAAAGATGTTTTATGTCACTGCGGGAATTTAAATGCTGCACAAAGAATCTGAAAACGAAACTCACTACATTAAACATCACATCCTCTCATCACTGGGCACAAAAAAGATCTATACAGCAAATACAGGTTAGCGACATATACACTGAATTTCAGCTTTTACTATGAAAAACAACCTGAACTGGCATTTATTTGTTCCCCTGCTGTGATTTAACACTGACAGATATTAGCGGAACAAAGAATGAAATTGTCACTAGTTGGAAACTTGCAAACTGTTGCAGAACTGATTCGGTCAATAGTGTAAAAGAGCAGTAAGTAGAGATTTCAAGGCTTTTTCAGAAATTTAATTTCCAGACTCACCTTTGCTTCTAGGACCCTCTTCCGAGCTTTGAGCTCTGCTACAGCTCTGTCTATATCCACCTGGGGAGCTTTCTCTTCCTTCAGCTTCCTTACCAGCTCTCCCTAGAAAAAGGAGACGAAACACAAGATAATGGATTCTTTCTCTGAATGCCACAGATGAGAATTCTCCTTCTTTCAGCTCCCCTGGCAATCCAAAAGGAGGATTTGGTCCTGCCTCCCCACAGGTCTCAAGAAGCTGCTTCCATTGATAGAAGTCAGAAAGACATATTTGAGAGTGAGCAGAACTTGACATCAGAGAAATTCAAACATCCCCCCCCAATACTGTTAAAACCCAAACCAGTTACTAAATCTCAGAGTGCAAATGAGTGTACACACACACTGCTGTATGTAATACTTCACAAATTTCCACAAATCCTAGTTTTCTGTCTTTGAGGATGCACTAAGTTGATGCTAAGTTGGTTTATACAGGTTTTTTGCTCGCTCTCAACAATACGGCTCCTCTTCCTTTCACCTCTTCCCTCTTCTTCCAAATTCATGACTATTTTACACTTCTTTTTTCTGACATATCTGTTCAAAACTGGCCAGTAAGTACACAAATTTTTATAAGGTCTCACAACAGACAAGAAATTTTTAGCCTAATGTCTAAGCAAAGAAGGCACTGCATTATCCATAAAAAGTGTTACTACTGTTTTTAAAACTTGTCCAGTAACTTGGAGGTGGGGAATGGAGAAAGAAATCACAATAAAATGTTAAAAAAAAAAAATCCCAAAGCCCTGCAGCAGGCTTACACCAAGGTCTTGACCTGAGTCAAAATCCCATCACCTTGTTAGGGTTCCACAAAGGTCTCCATGCCCTGTGGGGATGACTCTCCCCGCTTTCATCCTGGGGAAGTGTTCAAGCCCTAAATATCCAGTAGCTTTTCTGAACATGATCCTCAACAGTCATGCCCAGCTTGCTCTTGGAGATAAGCTAATTAAAAGTCTTCCTTTCAGTCCACTCTTCAGCCAAACCCAAGGTCTACCTGGAATTACCAAGGAGGACAAAGGAGTTGACCCAGGAGGAAAAAGTAGAGAGATGTCAACACCTTCTCAAGTGGGATGTTCTAAGAACGGGATGCTCCAAGTTCAGCATTTTTCTTGCACCTTGCACTTCTCCATTAAAAAAAACCCAAAACTGATCCAAGGAGATCACAACATTTCTACAATATCAGCCTTTTCGTAAATTCTGAGCTTGTCTGACATTAATCACAGGCAACTGAGAAAACAAAGAGAAGAGAACACACAGATTGCCATTCAGTAATCTGATCAGAAAAGCTAAAAGTGATTCCGAGACTACAGAGTTCAGAGACTAATTTTATTAATAAAAGGAGGAAGAAACAAAAGACTGCATCAAAACAAGCACACACAAAGAAAAGGAAGAAAAATAAGAATCCTGTCAGGCTCCCTAACCCCGCTGGCTACAAGAACAGAACAATCTGCTGTTTTCTTCCTGTTAACTAGTTGCACCAAAATGTGAAAGTTTCACTCTAGGACTGAGGACTTCAACTACCATTCCTGGGTAACGTGGCAGAGGGAGGGGTCTGATCTTTCTTTTCTTTTCTTTTTTTGTTTTTAAAGTAGCAAGCCCAAATTGCCTTTGTTAAGCTGGGAGGTCGGGAGTGGAAAAACATCAAGGCAGCAGCAAAGCAGCTACTCTTGACTCAACAGAGCTATCACCCTGCTCACTGCTGAGTATCTAAAAGCAGGATGCAGCATACAGCAACTCTTTGTCCTGCATCTGTAAGTAAGAGTGTATTCGGACATATGCAAGGAGAATCAAAAAAAAAACCAAAACACCACCAAAAAAAACCCCACAACAAAAAACAACCAAAACACAACTGAAGCAAATAATTACGTTCGCTGACAGGACTCAAATTTAATTAACGCTGCGATCTTGAGCCCAACCCAGAGGAGAGCACAGCAGCATTCAGTGTGGCAAAATTGTGCTGCAGCTTTGTCCCATAGACCAGTAAAGCAGAGAGGGATCCACCCCTGGATCACGGCAGCTTATTGCATCAGGCACTGCTGCAGGAATATACGCCGCTCACTTTCCTCTCCATAGGTTAAGAGTCCCTTAGGTTTCATTAAACCGCTTCTCCACCAGCTGACAGGCAAGGTCCCCTGCATCGGAAGGTATCCACCACCCCAAATCTTCATTACTCCCTTTTTTCTTGTGCAAACATCGCAGTGAATTATTGCTGTCAGCGGTACGACACAATACCCGTGGTCCCAGCTATGCAAATTTACCCACAGACATTTCCTCAGCACCCCACGCTCCTCTTTCAATCCCACAGGCAGCCAGAGAGAGGAGTGCATTGCTACTTTAAAGGCAAACAGCAGCACCCAAGCTACCAGATTTTAAAATAAATAAATTGGCTAGATCTAGAGATCATCATTTTATTTACAAGGAGCTCTCTTGCCAAGGCATTATGCTGTACAATGACTCATAATAAAACTTATTGAAGTGCTGGTGCTGGCATAATTAGAGGGCCATAAATCCACTCATTTAATGGGAAAACACATGCAAAAAAAATCTACAAATACACAAGACACACACGTAGCTCTGTGTACAGCTAAGCAGAAGCCTATGGATTCAGCCACTTAAAGGAGGCATGTGGGGAACCCACACACACAGGTCTTGCTGCTAAAACAGGGAGGAAGGGGAACTTCCATGCACCAGGCAGGCTCTGCTGCCTTTAAAATACACAGCAAGAGGACCAAGATCAAGAGTCACGTAGGAAATAAAAAGACAATCAAAACCTCAGGTAAAAAGGAAGCTAAAGATAAAAGGTTCATCTGCAAGGGTGATAGAAAGAAAATGCGATGCAGTTCTAGCTACGTATCTAGACAAATAAGAATGATGAAGTGGAAAATGTGCAAAGGACTTAATATCCTTTACCGCATCAGGCAAATATGCAACTGTAAAGAATATCGTTTACCTGCAAAACCCAACACAAACCCAGCTCTAAAGCAAAATCATTGTGTGAGCCCATGGGACAAGGAAACATATGCAGGCTGTTTTTATAGAGAAAACGTGAAGAGCCAGCTATGGGGGCCTAAGAGCATGACAAAGTCAGCCCTGGCTTGGGCACAGCAGACACATCAAGCCCAGGAGAGGAAAGCCAGGTAAGACTGACGCACAGATCCAGTTCTGCGAGACAGCTCCGACACACACCGGCACTACGGGGAGGGGAAAGGGCAGTCTCCGGGAAACCTATACTCGCAGCCACCCACGCAACTCCCTGCCAGCCCACTTCGGGGGGGCACAGCGAGACCCATCCGCGGGGAGACACCTGCAGACCCCACACCCAAGAACACCAGAAGCCCCGGGTAAAGCCACAGGGACCCTCTTCTGCCGTGGGCTCACCGCTGAAGCCCGCAGGGCACCGCAGTGCCGCGGAGCAAGCCGGGCCCTGGGAGGCCGAGGGGAAACACTCCGCAAAGAGGGCAACCACTCCACACACACGCCCCCGGAGCCCACCCCACGCAAGCCGGCAGGGCTCCAAGAGGGGGACGGGGACCACCTCCTCAAAGAGCCGAGCCGAGGCACCGGCCAGCAGCCGCGGGCCCGGCTCTGTCACCCACCCGACCCCCCTCAGCGAGATCCCCGGTTCCCAGCCAGGACCCCTCCTCAGGCGGGTGCTCCCCGGGGAGTGTCCCCCCACCTCCTTCTTAGGCGGGTCCTCCCCGACGGGTGCGTGTCCCCCCCCTCAGGCACCACCCGCGTCAGCGGGACTCCCCTCATCGTCAGGGTGTCGTCGTCCCCCCCTCAGCCGGGCCGAGGCGGGTTACCTGGTGCCGCACCGCCTGCCGCAGGGGAGCGAGCAGCGCCTCGGCTTGCGGACCGTCCATGGGGGTCGCGGCCGGGGCGGGCCGGGAACGGAGCGGGGCGGC
>VWZK01012359.1:174564-251715 GCA_013396935.1 Baryphthengus martii
AAGGGGGGCGGGAGGGGAGGGGGTTGTTATTTTTTCAATCAGCTGCAGCATTTGAGCTCCAAAAGCTTTGTAGCTTTTGGGCTTGGCGGTGGTTTGTTTTACACTGATCCTTCCCTCCGGTGGACGGGGGACCGCACTGAAACAGGCAGCACCCCCGTCGCCGGACCCCCCGGGATGGCAGGAGGCCAAATCCCGGTGGATTTGCTTCAGGAGGAAGGACAACCCTATGGCAGAAAAAGGAACACTGGTGTCCACAGAACTTCCCATCCCTGGAAATTAAAGCCCTCCATGAAATAGAATCCAAACACCGGTTACATCAAACAGAATTCAAGACCAATGAAAGACACAAACACGCTTCCCACACGCACTTTCCCCACACGCACATCCTCCTCTTCATCCTCCCTTTGCCCTCTCCCACCGCCAGGGACTGGGAACATCAGCGCCGATGCGATGTTGGTGTAATTGGAGTATTCAAGCTGCTATTTTGTACCTGTCTGTTTATTTGAGAGACAGCCTCAACCTCATAATGAACGGATCTGAATATTTATCTGCTGCTTCTGAATTGTATATTTGTATTTCAAATGCTTAATTGTTATTTTTATTTAGCTGCAAATTGCTGTTTTTATTTCGCTGGCGTACCTACTTGGAAACCGCTGTAATGCGAGGTTAACGCTGAGCTTTTTTCTATTCCTGATTATTTTTTTTAATTAATCCAGTGCTGATAAGAGTGTACGGACTTTGCAGCCCCCTTCTAGCTTGTCACGATGATCTAAGATCTGAAGACAGAGGAACCAGCTCCAGAAGAAACTGGCTCCTGTGCAGGAACTGGGAGAGGGTAAACCAGCGGAGACCACCGAGGAAACCTGGGGAGACAGGAAATCCCAGTGACCAGGAGCACGTCAGTTCTCCCATGCTCTACCTGCACAATTAGCTAGCAGTGCTTCTCAAAAATCCTGTTTTTTTTCCCCTATTCCTAGAAGATTTCCTCCCTTTCTCCACAGCAGAGCTGGCTTAGTCCCCACGGCAGCACCGTGGAGCTGCAGCTGAGGATGGAGACAGGCCAGGCTGGTGCCTTGAGCCTTTTTCCCTCTATAAAATCCTACCTCACACATCCTGCTGACCCCAACAACACCTCTCCTTGCAGATGAAACATGTCTGCGACCAGTTCCCAGCACCGTGGCCAGCTGGTATGGGACGGCCTCAGCACAAGGGCCAAAAAGATCTTCTTGCCCATTCCCATCTAGCTGGGGATATACCTCTTCCCCCAAAGGATTTTAAAAAGCATCTGGCTGAGAGTACCTACAGAGCAAGACTGAGCCCTAAGACCTGGCCTTGTGAATAAACAACCACACACTGGATTGCCCATGCACGAGGATTGGACCGTAGAATCACCTTGAACTTTTAAAGTCGTGTTGTTTTTCTAGATAAAGGCACAAAGCAATACAAGAAGAGAGAAAAAAAGGAAAGAGAAATGGACACATTTCCTGAGCAAGTTTAGAGGAGGGTGGGTAGGGAGAGCACAAGGAAAAACCCCAACTACACCTTTTGCAATGGAACACATGATTTAGAGTCCTCGGACCCAAGGGATACTGCTGGATCCTTGCTAGATTGTGCAGGAAGGGAGGAGAATTGGACAGCATTTTGCACCACACCATAGTGGCAAACAAGAGACTATAAGCAAACTGGACACCCCTGGGTCACACCTGGGGTTGGCCAGACTCTATCTCCAAGCCAATTTCAGTGGGTAGGGCTAAATATTTCTGGGAATCATTGAGAAGCTAATACCCAAGCTAAAAATAAAGCTTTGTATCAGTGCGGAGCTGTGTGGAAGGGCTTCGTGTATCCACTGCTGACGGAGGGTCTGTGGACTGGGGCACAGAACCGGTATGTGCCTGTACCATCTTCCCCATCCCCTTGGCTCTCAGGGTGCTGCCAAACTGCTGAGACCTGCTCCAGGGCAGAGGATCTCCATGGATCTGATGCTGCAGAGAGTCCCGTGCCTCACACTCTTTTGCAAGGAAGACCCAGTGGTGGCTTCACTTTTGGCACCCCGCAAGCAGGTGAACTACCAGTGTTCCAGACACACCATCGCCACATCTCACATCTCACAACTGTCCAGAGCCCAACTTTCCCCCTCCTTTTTAAATCTGATGCCAGCTCTGTGTCTCTTTGCATTTGATAAGCACCTTGCGGGGGTGGAGGGGGCGCAACGGGCTGTTTGAGGATGCTCATATTGGGTCTCTGCTTTGCAGCCCCCCTCCCCAAAAGACCCCCACGAGGGACTGTGGGGCAGAACAGGATTGTAGAGAGTGTGTTACTTTATCCTTTTCGGGGGTGGCATTTGAAAAAATCCATCTCCATTTCCTTCCCTGGGTATAAGTCACAGGGGAGCCCCCAGCACAAGGAGGGGAGGGAAGAATTTACAGAAAAAGGCAAAGGAAGAGGGGGTTCAGGATTTCTGCCCCACTTCAGCTTGCAAACTTTTGGGTGCAGACACAGAGAGGTATCAGCACCCCTTGAAAGGTCTTGGTGGGGGGTTTAAGGAGATATGATGTCACTGAAGGTAGAGGACAGAAACGTGGCTGTTCCCCCACAGTCCTCCTCTCTGGATCCCCATTGGGGCCAGCAGCAGGACAGGAGCAGTGAGGCCACAAAATGGGAGGCAAGAGAGAGGCTGCAGAAGAGAGAAAAGGATGGAGAGAAGGGGAGAGCCCTGCTCCGCTTGTGGGATATTTCTTTTGCGAGAGGGAAAGGAGGAAATAAATTCTCCACAGAGGTGCAAGGACGGGGAAAGGAGCCACGCAGGAGGGAGGTGGAAAATACACACAGAGGCAAAAATAGAGGGCTCCTCGGCTCAACCTGCCTCCTCAGTTTGCAAATCCCTTTCTGCTCCACCGCTCTCACGTCGCGGTGCCTTTTCCGGGCAGATGCACAAGCCCCCGCTGGCAGAAAACCCCTCCCGAAACCCCCCAAAACCACAAACCGTTCCCACTGCATTCAGAAGGACTGGGAGGAGGAAAGGGTGTCGGAGGATTTGGGCTTTGCTTTGGGGTGTTTTTCTCGGGCCGGGAGCCCCGCGCCTGGAGCCGCTAGATGGCAGGCGGCCCCTCGCCGCCCGCTCCTCTCCCCGCAGCCCTGACGCTCCTCCCGACCCCGGCTCGGGGCCTCCCGGCTTTCCAGCATTCCCGCTGCGTTTTTGGGAGGTACAGCTTGGGCCAAAGTTTCCGTGCCGGGATGCTTTGCAAAACCGAGGGGCACCCGAGCCCGAGAGAAAAAGGGTCTTTCGCAATGCGGGGCGACGGCGAGGACCGTCCTCCGAGGCTCCGCCGCCTCCAGGCTGCCTTTCCCCGAGACAAAATCCTCCCTTTTCCTTCCCCCCCGCCCCCGCTTTTTGGTTTGTTTCTGTTTTTCTTTCTTTCTTTCTTTCTTTTTTTCTTTTTTTTTTTTTTTTTTTTTCCACTTTCCCTCTCCGAAAGGCTGCCTGCTTTTCCTTAGCTCATTTCGAGCATTAAGGTAGCAAAATCAGACAGATGCATCCCTCTGAAAACAAACAGAGCCACAGCACTGCGCAGAAAAGGTTCAAGGTGATTTCCCAGCACTGGGGAATTTTTAGGCTGGCAGCAAGCTAAGGAGGGCCGGAGGCATGCACAGAAATGGACTCGTCTGGCTTTCCTCTATAGGGCTACATTTTGTCAGCCTCCAAAACAGAGTGGCTAAATGCAGCCTGCTTCTAGGGTACTATCTCCAGCCCCTGGTTTCCCTTAAGATGTGTTTGGAGACTCTCTGGGGAAAGAGCGAGCTGACCCCATTTAAACCGGTGGCACAAAACATGCAGGAACCGTGTAATAAATCTGTCCCCAGGCCCTGTGTTCATGTCTGGGTGTAAAGTGAGCTGCAAGAACCATCTCTGCTTCTTTCAGTGCTTCCCTCCTATGAACTGTTCAAAGGGTGAAGCTGCTGTGCCTCTGGGCCCCAGGATGCTGACTGCAGGGAAAGAGGCTCTGAGGGTGCATATCTGTTGTGGGGCTTCCACATGCTTTCCTTTCTTCACCCTTATTCTGGATACAAAGAATTGGGCTATCTGTTAGTGGGGGGCCAGACACTGGATGTGACCAAAACTCACCCCCTCCTGGGACAGGGCTTTTTTTAGACTGCAATAGGAAGCACAAACCTCACCCTGAGCTTCCTCTAGGGTTTGGTTCTTCCTAGAGGTTTCTCCTTGCTGGAAGTTTCTTTTCTGAACCCCTGGCCCCGATCCAGCCAAATGCTTAAGGACACGCTAAGCTTCAAACCGCCCAGCCCGCTGCACTCTCACAAGTGCCTTTGTGGATGGGGCCCCTTGTCCCTCCTTGCCTTGGGAAAGCTTGTGCCTTTCCACGTTCCTGCTGTGAGGTGATGAGTCTCCTTCTCTCACTGCCAGCAGTGGCAAGCAGGAGTATCAGCTTGCTTTGCTAGTCTCATACCTATGCAGGGAGAGAGTTATCCAATCTATGGTGTATGTGAGGGCGTGTGAGAGCTGCATGCAAACATCTGGAGTTCCCAAGTATGAGCACTTGCAGCCCTGAGATCTAACATCTAAAGCTCAGCCCATCCTCATCCTCTCTGCTTTTATCACTAGGGGTTTCTCAGGTAATGCTTAAATTGCCAATAGTGCCTGTGAATATTTGATACTGTCTGAGACGGCCAAGTAAAATCCTGGTTGCTGTCACTGACAGGAATTCAAAAACTTGCCCCCATATCAGTGATGTGCCCCAAAACCCATTCTCCAAGAACTGAGACCAGTCCTTGGCACAGGCCATCGAAAAAATCTGATCCACTTGGTTGCACCCACCCGACAACTTGGCCCCAGGTTTGACTGACAGAAACACAGGTTGGTTTCTCAACACTTCTACTGCTGTAAATTTAAATTCTGCAAATCCTAATTCAGGAAAGTGAAATGCATATTGATTAAGGGCCTTTTATGGATGCCTTGCAGAGCATATTAAAAATTATTTTAAACTGGCATTCCAGTATTAATGACTCTTGTCTTCAGCTCATTGCAGTGATTCAGTCTTGACTTTTAATTGAAACGCTTTAGTTAAGACAAATTTCTTCAGCCAGAGAAGATGAAGTGCCCCTTCAGGTGTGCGCTGTGGAGGGGCTTTTGACCTTAAGGTTCCCAAATTGCAAAGTGGCTGTGACACTCCTGGAGAGGAATCTCTGTCCTTCAAGTGGGTGCACGTGGGTTGTCCTCTGAGGAGCTGTTTCTTTGGACTTCTCCTCTGGGTGCTGGTGATTTGAGCATGAAGTGCTGCAGAACAAGTATTTCACTACTCCAGTGCTCAACGCAGTCCCAGGGGAAAGGTTAATAACCTCCCTCAACGTCCACTAACTGCAGTCATGTGCAGCACTCAGAAAACAGTAACACTTCAGCACTGGTGATGCTCTTACATCCCACTTCCAACAGTGCTGGTGCATATCACAGAATCACAGAATCACAGAATTGTTGAGGCTGGAATAGACCTCTGAGATCATCAAGTCCAGCCTATGACACAACAGGACAACACCTAGCTAGACCATGTCACTAAGTGCCACATCCAATCTTTCCTTAAACACCTCCAAAGATGGCGACTCCAACACCTCCCTTGGCAGTCCATTCCAAACAAATCTGAGACAGTTATTGCTGTTGCCAGGTTGAACATCTCATGCCTCCTTAGTCATAGAATCATAGAATTGTCAGGGTTGGAAGAGACCTTGAAGATCATCAAGTCCTAACATCCCTGTCATGGACAGGGACACCTCCCACTAGATCAGGTCTGAAAGGGCACCTTGGCTTGAAAACATCCCCTGGAGAGGATGTGGCATTTTGTAGAAGGAGCAGCAAGAGATGGCAACTCAGGGCTGCCAGGATGAAGACGGCCCAGCTTGGTGGAGGCAGCAGCTTGTTTAATCTTTGCTGGCTCCTTGGTGACCGACATAGGAGACAGGGGCCTGCATTATAAATTGATGTAGGAGACCAAAATCTTTCATATTAAGGAAACTTATTTCAGTGTTACCCTCCCAAGCCTTCAACATGGTATGGGAGAGGGTTTGTTTCCGTATTCCCTTTGCCTCCAAGGAGAGACAAGCCCACAATCAACACAAGGCCCCAGGTGGGTGGTGCAATGTCAGATCCAGTGTTCAACCCACCTGGGGCTGATCCCTGCATAGAAAGCTTGAGTCCCAGCAGTTCTTGTTCCCACTGTCTTGTGAACAGAGAGACAATTGCATCTGTGAATCCACCTCCTTTCCTGAGCTCTTCAAGGAAATCAATATTTTCCATCCCGTCTCTGGTGGGATGGGATGTTGAATGGTGATTAGTGCCTTCACTCTCATGCATGGGCCTGGAGTTCAGGGGGGACTCCAAGACTGCAGGGATTTCCAGGCCATGTGACATCAGCACAGGATAGGAGTGTTCACCCATGTATTGTTTTTTTAAGGTAATGTTCAAAGCTGCTGTTCTATGCATAGAATGAGTGCTGGTGGTAACCTTTGCAGAGATGGTACATGTTGTATTCTGGCAGTCAGTGTCCTCATCTCAGAAATGCACAGCCCAGGATGCTGCTTTCCTTCTCCCTCACGTGCTCAGCAGCAGAAGGTGGTAGGTGGAATGAGGGACCAGTTGGAGGATGCCATGCCTAAAGCTGAAGAACAGCCACGTAACAATACGTGATGCTTTCACCCTAGTAATTCTGAGATTTTTTTGTTTTTTTGAGGAGTCTAGTGAGAGTTTCCTGCGTTGAGATTCAGCCGCATTGCTAATCTAGGCTTCTTCAAAACTCGGATCTATACACAGATCCATATTTTGTTGAAGCATCTCACTTTCCTAACGACCCACATGAAAATACTCAACCAGAGTCTCCTCACCAATTAGGACAATTCAGAAGCCAGAAGTGAAGTTGTTGCAGCTTGAACTCATCTTTAATTATCTGGAGTTTGTTCACACTAAAATCGAACAATCAGAGTGCAATATCCTACCAGCATAGCCCATAATTCATGGCTGTGTTGATTTCTCTCCTAGGCTACAGTGACATCAGCAAATAACAAAAGACTGGATCCTGTCAAAGAAATCAAGGAGGAGGTATCAGAAGTACTGGGCAAATGCTCTCCAAAGGACATGAAAACTATAGCAGCCGGCCATCACCCTGAAAGAAAAAGAGAGCAAAAGCACATGAGATTTAATTAATCAAAAATGTGAGTTTAATGCAGCTTTGTGTTTGTATGTTGTAGCATCTGGAATTTTCAATGAGTGTGACCACATCCTCCTTGAATTTAGCAAGCCTTTAAAATTGAACCACAAAGGAAACACCGAACTGATTTATTTAGGGAGAAAGAAAAGCTTTTGTTTTGTGTTATTTTACAGAGTGTTATTTAATTCTTCTGGGACCTGTGCTATGTAAGCAGTTCATCCTTGTCCCAAAGGACATACCCTAGTCTCTCATCTTTAGGACACATTCCACTCTCCTGCCTGCAAGACAAAGTAATAATATTTTCCTAACCCACCAGAAAAGAGAGAAAAAAATTAATAAATTCTTGTGTTATTGGACTGTTAGAGCATCTGAATATCCTGGCAGAACAAGGAAAACAGATCTCACCTGCTCTTCTTTCTTCAAGCTAGTGACAGATCACATCAGGGCATCTTCTTTGATTTTCCATCTCCCAGCTTCCAACAGCACCTGTCAGCAGCCCATCTGTTGGAGAGAAAACCCATTTGGCTCCACTTTGTAGTTATTTAAGGAAAGGGACCGCAAATGCTTACTTCATTCAGGAGTCTGAGTCCCGTGGGAAACCATCAGGTTTTGATTCTTCACTCACACCATAGGCAGATAAGTCACTGAGACCAAACTTGAGCCTTACCTGGTGACACAAAGCTAGTGGGATATAAATGTGTTCTCATGATCCCACGGCTATGCCTTTTTTTTTGTCAAATCCAGAGCATGTAATCCAAATTGGCAGCCTGTCCATCCCACCATCCATGTTTCCTGGGACACAGGACACTCTGACATGGAGGAGAGGTTTGTGGAGGGCGTTGCTTTGTGGATAGGCGGGTGTTTCTGAGTCACTATCTTAGCAAAAGCCTCAAAAAAAGCAATGGGATAGGATGTCATTGCATTGCCAGGGCACGGCACCATTTCCACAGCTCCACTTCCCAGATGCCATCTTCAGCAGTGCCATATGGGAACAGTGACTCCAGAAGTGGCCTTTTCCCAGGACATGGGCTGCTGGAGACAAACACCAAGTCTTGTGCTGAGGGTGACCATATCTTGAACAGCAGATGGTGCAAGAGGAAGCAGAGCCAGCAGGATCAGCCAGCATTTTTCCTAGATGATGATAAGTCAAAGCCAGCAAGCTGCTGGTTCCTGCCTTGCATGGTGTCCAGTCCAGGAGACCAGAGAGGTGGCAGACGGTTGGGCTACAAACGTGGAAGCTCTTTGGAGGAGAAAGCAGAAAAGTGAAGCTCAGGGAGATGTGCTGAACTCACTCTAGACTGGATGGGACAGAGGACCAAAACATGAATCAGCTACTGAGCACTGAAATGAGGCTAGTCTTGGTCGTTCAGAGTTGGCTGCCACTGACTCGCCTCACTGCCAGTTGGTTCAACACAAGCTGGACAGTATATGGCTGGCAGAGAGCCTGCTGAAGTTGATTAAATCACAACACTCTTGCTGCCTGAAACCCTTCCTGTACCCTTTTCTAGAGTGGCTTGTGCAGCAGTACACTAGCCCTCTTGAGCATCTCCCAGATGTCTTCTCATTCCTCCTAGGTAGCTGTAGGACAGCAATGGAGTATGTGCTTGGTTAGTGTAAACGAAGACGAACCATTACATTGATCATTGCTTCGGTGCTGTGATCTTTTCCAGAAGTACCAGAGGAATGAAGCACAGCTGAGGAGAACCAAAACCACCAAGGGCTTCTGTGGCTCTCTCACTGCTCCACGGGAACCAGGGAGAATGAATCATGAGGCATGACAATCTGCTTGCTCATGAGACTGTGGGATGACCCTGATACTGATGACACTGAATAAAGTGATGCTCCAGGGAATCCCTGGCCGTACTCTCGAGTGATACATCTAGCCTAACATAGTACTCAAGAGACCTCTCTGTGGTAAGGACAGGGGGCCCCACTGGTGTCAGTATATCTCCCAGTGTCCTTGGCCTTCAGACAGATCAGTCTCCTATGTGCTCCTCTAAGTCTCTAGGTCTATGCCAGAGGGCATGGGTAAGTGTGGAGCAACAGCTCTGTGTTCCTAGCCTTCACCAGTGACCAGTGGAGAGGTGGCCAGGAGGGACAGCTCACTGAATCCACGTGAGCCAGGTAGTTCTGCCTGGTTCCTAATGGGAACCTGCAGAACATCAAGGAACAAGATCTCTCTGCAAGGTCCTGTTCTATTACTCCACAGGGGCTGGCCTGGGCCTCTTGCTCAGACGTACCAGCTCGTATCTCATCATTCTTTGTGTAGGTGAGTTGACTTGCTCAAGAGTCCAAGTCTGTGGGGTGCTCTTGCAGTGAGTTTTCATAGAAAGGAGCACAGGTGAAGGCAGCCCTGTCCTGAATATGAGCTGAGAGCTTTGATTGTAAAAAGTAGGGGAAATATGGGAGTAGGTCAGGTAAAATTTGGGTGGGTATTCAGCAGAAAAGGGCAAACCCAAACCAGTTTGCAGGGAATGACAGAGATATCTAGAGATTTGGAGTACAAAGAGCAGAAAGATGGGTGGAGCGCATGGGGGAGATGAGTCTGGGTTAGCTACAGGGTGTCCCAGCAGAGGTTAGCAAAGCAGCAGAGAAATCTTGTGGTTGCGGGTCTTTCAAACTGTAGCAAATCTTTCCAAACAATAAAACAGAGTCAATTCATATCAGGTTAAAGATCTGGTTCTTGTAGCCCTGGTATATAGATCTGGCCCTAAAACTCAAATTACTGCACTGCCTGATAATGGTCGTTTCAGGTGCTTTTAAAATCACGCATATATTCTACAACATAATTAGTCTAAAATATGTTTTCCTTGTTCTTCTGGTGCCAGCATCAGAGTCAGACCTCCTAGGTTTTGTAACCTGCTTGTTTACACTGCTTCAAGTGTGATCAGAGTCAGGCCCCTTGTGCCTTTCACTGCATTCTTTCTTTAGTCTTTTTTTTTCTGTCTTTTCCTCCCCATTCCTGACAGGGGAAGCACTGTTCTTTCCACGCTCCTTGTTTCTGTTTGAAGCAGTCACAGAAAAAAGTGACAATTAGGAAATAAAGAACCTACAGTATCTGCTTTGGCAGGGAGAGCACATCCCAATGCTGAGCAGCGCCGAGTCAAACCAGCAACTGCCTGCCTGGGTCAGATGGAGATATTATTGCTTTATATTCTTGGATCTGCCCACGATGGCACGATGCGCTGCTGCACGGCAGGACGAGTGGTAATCCAAGGGTAAAGCGGGGCAATGTGCGTTTATGGTAGTCCTGCAAGGAGCAAAGGGTTGGGTGCGATGACTCTTCATGGGTCCTATCCAACTTGAGATATTCTGTGATTCTATGATTTCAGGACAATCAACTGCAATTTGGAAAATAGTGTTGATTAGGAGCAAGTGACAGGGCCAGATAACTTCTGGTTTGGGAGATCAAAAAACCATCTGGGGCAGGGTAACAAACATAACTTCCACCTTGGTAATGGTGATTGCTGTTCCTTAGAGCATGCTGGGCACCTGAAAGATTTAATGAAAGCCAAGATCCTTTCTTCATGTCATTTATAGTGTAAAAGTCTTCTGGATCAGTCAAGGTGGACTTGCAAACCCCTGTCCAGGTCTTATATGGCAGTTGTAAGGCCTTGGCTCACTGTCCAGGGTTGTTGCTAAGCACTACCTCAAGCCCCTTTTCCCTCCTCTCCAAATTCAGGGAGAATGAAATCCAATCTCAGACCATCCTGTGATTTCTACTTCTTCAACCCCAAATGATAAAACACAAAATCTTACTAAAGCACAATTTTGTGAGAGGGAAGACAGACAAGGAGATTGGGAAGAAAAAGAAAGTAACATTCTAAACCACGAAATAAGCCTCATTTTCCCAAGAAACCTACACAAGAGCTTCCTCCTTATTTATGAGGCACCAAACTGTAAACACATCACTGTCACATTTTGGTGGGACCTCCACCCCCTTGCCAGTGGAGGGTGCTGGGTCTGAAGGTCCACCTGGAGCTCCTGCTCTATGCTAGTCCCTTCTGTCCCTGCTGGGCACCGCTCTCATCATCACAGGACACTTTCTGGTGCCTCCACAGGACCGCAAGACTAGAGAGAAATCAAAAAACAGGATTTGCCGTGAAAGAAGGACATCCCCAAAGAGGCTCTTGGGATTATGGTAGAATGACAAAAGGAGTTTGGGACGGTACATGGAGGTGACGTGACAAAACAGGGTTGTAATAGATGAGAGGGGGTCCAGGATGATAGACGAGGACCTGAAATTGTCCCCTGTCACCACTGGCAGGGACACAAAAACAAGTCTGATTTGCACAGCAGAAAACTGTTGGTGGCACAGGGACCATCAGTGCTGCCTGGAGGTTCACCTACCCTCTCTGAGTGAGGACCAGCAGGCAGTGGAGACGTTGAGTAACGTGAGGCTGGTGCACGCTCCTCCACTGCAGCCAGCTCCCTGCAGTTCATCTCTCCAGATTTCCTAGTATTTGTTCTCTTGTTCTGGGAAGAGCAGAGAGCTGAAAGAGGCCCATCTCACAAGGATGTTTAGAGAAAAGAAAGTCCATTGTGTGAAAGAATCTGGTATTTCAGGGTTTATTTTCCTTCTGACACAGAACAAAACACCACCATGTCAAAACTCTCCGTAAGGCAAAACAGCACAAAAAAACCCTCAAAAAACAACAAACAGTGGCATTCAGTTTGGACATGGTCTGTGGAAGTGTTTCTCTCTACTTTTTGGCTTTTCGATCTCAGGATACCTACTACTGCAGCTATTTCAGGAAAAGAAAAAAAAAAAAGGAAAACAAAATCCATGCCAGTACAGAGCAGAGAAGGGAAGCTTTTCCCTGCACCAGGGTCCGAGCCCCCTCGGTGGGCTTTCTGTGAGGTGGCACCAGGATGAAAGCAGCTCCCCTCTTTCTGCCCCGGGTAGGAAGCAGAACTGCAAAGGAGCCTCTGAGTCTTAAGCGGGAAAATCAGGGAATGGGCAGTGCAGTGATGCTGTAAGACATCAGCAGAGTTGTTTTGCACCAGCTTTCCTTGAGCAGAAGGAGTCCTGAAAAGCAGTCAGGAAATTTTAGAAAGATTGGAGGTAAGGGTTGGCTCCCAGCAGCCAAACTGGGGAAAAGTCACTGATCTGGGCAGTGCTTTGGGTCAGCCCCTGCAAATGTCTTTCATGTTGAGAGCTCCCGGCCCAGCTTTCCCAGCCTCCCCGAGGGCCCTGGATGGGTTTGTGCCTCTCCTGATGCTTTCAGCCCTCGGGTCGGTGATATTTTGTGGCTACTGGTGCTTGGATGAGTTTGGGCAATCGCGGGTGCTGATGCCTTGAGCGGCGGCAGAGATCAGCCCGCCACCAGCTCTCTCCGTGAGCGTTTTCCGAGCGCTTGGCATGGCGCCCAGGCCGCCTTTCACTGCTGCCTTTTCATTCGCGTTAATTCACTGCGTTTCCTTTCTTGCTCCTTGCGAGGAACAGAGGGAGAGCTTGTTCCAGCAGACGGGCCCCATCCGCTCCACCCGGCTCTGCTGGAGCGCGGGTCGGAAAAGAGGGATGGAAGGCGAAAAGGGGGTATCTCCCACCCCTCTGGGGCCCCGCGTGCCGCCTGCGTGCTGCTTCCCAGCAAATACGGTAAGCGTTCGGCCTAAAAATGTACGTCTGATCTCATGACACAGGGTGGCCCTGCATTCCTCACCTCTGACATAACCCGCTGGGAGTGTACTCCGCAGAAAAACACAAACAAGATGTACTGGCGGGCTGGCGGCGGGGGCCAGGCGGCTGGCAGATGTGCTCCACAGCCCCAGCACAGCCCCCCCGGGCCTTCTCCGGCACAGCTTGTCCCATCCCAGGGAGGGCAAAACCGCAGCCCTCGCTGCGAGGACAGAGGCATCCATTGCTTCTTGTGCCAGGCAATGTGGGGGTGTGAGCCCCGGCCTTCCCCCCAGCCCCAAGCCCCTGAAGAGGGAGGAGGGGGGGAAGGTAACTTGCTGTGGTTCAGTATCTTCTCAGGAGGCGGCTGAGCTCCCCTGGGATTTTGCTTGGTGAACGCCTGAGGGCGTTTTTAAGGACTTGCGGTGGTTTTGCAGTGTGTTGGTGCTTGTTATTTTTTGCCTTTTGTTTTTTTTCTGCATCAGAGTCTTTCTGGGACAGGCTTTGTGCTGAGTCTACCATGGCTGTGGCTGGTGCAACTGCTCCGGCACCAGCCTCCCATCCCCGTTAGCCTTCCACTCTAATCAGCAGCTCCACAGTGATGCCAACGGCCCCGCTTGCTCTGCGTGCATCATACCCTGGTACAAGCTGTGCCCCACAGAGCTTAGCACCCAAAGCCCTGGGTGTCACAGGGCGGTGATTCCTCCCTGCACCCAGAGAGGGCACTGGGATTAAATCAAGGCAGGGTAGTGATCTGAGTCCTGCTGCCATAAGCATCAGGCTGACTGTCCTCTCAGCCAAACCCTCCTGCAAGTACAGCCTTGTCTTAAGCAGGGGGCAGATCCTGCTCGGCACAGAGCTGACCTCCCATCTCACCCAGCCGTGCTGCACCACTTGTTTACTTTCTTTTGAAAATGTCCTAAACCTTGACAACGACCTATTTTCCCTTTTGTTGCGCAAAGCTTCTTTCCTAGAAAGAGGCTTTGTAATGCTCAGTCCAACCAGCCCAGCTCTCGTCTGTGTGTGTAAAAGCAAACTTGAAATGACTGGCAGGTTTAGCTCAGCTCAAATACACCCAAAACCCACAGGCAGATAAGCTGGGAGACTCGGTCAGATGCTCCCTGAAACCAGCCTGCGAGACCACCAGCCCAATGTGAAGAGGAATCAGATACGCAGTAAGTCAGCCTTCAAGTCCACTTCTCAAACTTTTTCATATGAGTGCCATTCATCATTCTGCTTCTGCTCCAACATTCAACAAAACTGGAAGAAAGCTTTTCTTTTCACCAGATTTCTCCTCTGTTTCTGTCCTTAGCTTTCCCCAGCAGTGACAACATGTTTGCTTTTTTTTTTAATTTCACATTTTAAAGAAGAGAATTAAAAAAAAAAAATAAAATCTTCTCCTTCCTCCACAATACTTCCAAGTTTTCAGGATTACTACTCCTCTGGCAGAGGATGATTTGCAAACGAAAACAAGGCAAACAATAGTAACAAGAAACAATGGTTCAAATTTGCTTCTTCAAAACATGCAATATTTGATCCCACAGCAGAAGGAGAGCGCCTTTGCTCATGGGTCCAAGCCTCTTTTCAGCCACCCCTTCACCTTGAGGCTCTCCATCCTTTCTTTTTTGTCAGAGAGATGCCCCTGGCGGTGCTCAAGCTGTTGGTAGCATGGGGTTGTCTCCTTCCCCCACCAGCGATCACAGACAGCTCTGTCTGTGATTTCTTCTCCCTCTCTAATTGACAGCCCAGCTTTTTAAATTAACCCAAAGTCCGTGCTGGTTTATTTTAGCATGCCAGGCTGTAACCTGAAGCTAGAGACATGAATTCAGCCTAACAAATTCCTCTTGGCCAGCTGAGAGCACAGGTTAGGGATTAATCCAACAGCAGCAGATGGTCTGAATTGAACGCTTGCCGCTTGCCCATGGCTGCTCTTTCCCGTCCCCTCAGTACCTGCAACCTGGCTTGGCATCTGACTACACTCTCGCCTGGACAAGCAAGCTACCCTGCATAAAAAAAAGTCATCAAATCACTGCAAGTGGCTCCTAATGTCTCGGTTATCTTGTCCATGCATGACAAGAATACTGGTGAGGACTTGGTGTAAGCCGGAGAATTTCTTCTCAGGTCTTATTCCCAGCTCAAACCAGCTTGAGATGATACAGTGAGTGGAGATACCGGGGTAGGGAACAGACCCCCATGCTCCTTGGGAAGCCACATGCCTGGTATTTAGAGGAATAAGTGATCCCGTAAGTGACCCCGACTTCCCTGAATGTAAGACTTCAGGTTCAACCTCTGAATGGGTTCTTGTGCCCCCCAGATAATAAATCTCCCTTTCTCTCTCCCTCTCCCTCCTCTCTCTACCTGACTGCCTGTTTGCACAAGCTTTGTAGGCTTCAGCTCTCCAGGACTGCCAAGGTACAATCAAACAAGGTCAGAAACAATCACTTGGTCCACAAGTGGTGAACAGGAAGCAGACAGAGAAATACCCTGATCACATCTGCCTGATTTTCTGCCAAAAGTGCCAGGGACTAATGAGATGCGTGCTAAAAAGCTGGCACCCTCCCAAGGTGCTGATGAATACTTTGGGTATGTTACCTGTAACATTCTAGGGCAAAGCCCCAATTTTCCAAGCTTCTACACCAACATGTGCACTGTGGAGGCAGCTAGAAGGTCAGCCTGAGTAAAAGACATCATTTTAATTTACCTGGAGAGGTATAAATCAAGTGAGGAGGTGGTGAACATTTCTTCCTTCTGTGGACGTGATAGGACAGTCTATGGGTTGTATGGAGCTATGAGGAAAACTTTCACTGCTGTGAGGGTCATGTAAGATTGACAGAAGCCCTGGCATGAGAGCTGAGAATAAAATAAGGACATAACAAGGCAGGTGCTGAGCTACCAGAGCAACATAGGTCAGAGAAGGTCCCAGATGCTTTTCTAGGTCTTCTATCTCAGCTTCTGGATACACATAAAAGAGATGCAAAGTTGAGCTATGGCCCTTTTCCCCAACTGGAGACACTCAAGAGGAGCAGCCTGGAGGGTAACCAGGTGCCTGTCACAGAGGAAGAGGCCACTAAAAAGGGCACCCGCAAGAGAGCTACATATATTGGACTTAAAGGTGGAGTGGACCTAAGTGCACGGAGGTCCCCTCTTCCATCTCTGCTGGAAGTAAAGGGGCCAATAATTTCAGTAGTAGTTCCGAAAAGCATCACATGGGGGTTTTCCGTTACTAATGGCAAAATTTGGAGAGGGTCACCGAGGCATGGTGACATCCCTGATGCTTCCTGCCTGGCTGAGCAGAGCTGCCCTGATCCTGTCCTCTGATCCTCATCCTCTAGCTCATCATCAAGGCAGAGGGTCTCACACATAATTGGGGAAAATTTAATAAGCTTGGAGGAGGGAGCAACCTTCAAGATGGGTTTGGAGGAATGTTTTTTACCTGTTCTAGCTGACTCCTCTGGGGTGAGATGAGCTGTGCCCCAAAAGGGCCGTCCCTGGCTGTAAGAGGAGCACAGGGAGACTAATCCGGGGACTACAACTGTGACCAGGTGGAGCATCAGACAGCCCATGGCAACATCCCTCAGCATCAGGCCATTTCTGCAGGCTCCTAAGAGCTGAGATAGTCAGCTCTTGACTGTCCCTGTGATCAGGAAGATACAATAGGCTCCTGGTATTTTTGCATAGGATCCCAGGTGTCTTGCCTGGGTCCTAGTGACAGGACACAAAACTACCTTCAGTATCTGCCAGTTTTCCTCCCTGAAACTCTTTCCTGAAGAATAATATTATACCTATGTCAACCACACAAGCCCTGCCTGGAAAACCCAAGAAATAAAGGGCTCTTGACTGGAGCTATTCTTTGTTGAGCTTCAGTAGACCTGCAAATAATTTTCCTAGGTTTGCAGGCAAGTTTTGAATGTGGGATTAGGCTGAAGGGATATGAAATACAAGTGATCTTCAAGAGAGTGTTATCCAGTCATGGTATTTTATTTTTTGCCTGCTTCAGAATGTGCATTGAATGCGAACAGATAAGAAGCTGGCTGATGGGCTGACGTCTGTGCTTGCTCATACAGGGATTATTGGGCACCTGGGATTTTCAGTGTTAGGGATGACAGACACTGAGCATCTTGGGGGGATCTTAACAGTGAACAGAACCAAGCTTCGGAGCCCCTGGCCATAGACTGCTTCAGTGTCCCCAGAAATAACGCATCTCTACAGCCAGTCAGCCGTACTGCAGCAGTATTATTTTGGGGTTTTTTTTGGTTTTGTTTTTATTTTTCAGTTGGTGTGCTGTATATGGTAATTTTGCCCATAATGATGAACAGTCAGTCCCAGCAGCTCATCTGCAGAGACAGAAGCTAAAAGTCAGGTGCTATGAACAGACCAGGGCTGGGACGTTGGCAGGTACCTTTACCACTGAGACAGCACTAATGTGTTTCCAGTTTAATTCGTTTTCTTCATTTTAAAGCTGAAACCCTTGGAATCAGCGAGTAGGAGAATGCCATTGTTAGAATTCAAAAAATAAAAATTAAGAAAAAGGGAAAAAGCCTTTTTTTGAGCACCCAAAAGGCACCTCAACCAAAGGGAAATAAACCATGTCCCGGAGTTATTATCTTGCTGTAATTCCCTGCAGCGCTACAGGATAAATAGCCTATTCCTGGAAATGCTCTTTCCGTGGTTGTATCTATGGGCTTAGATTTAAGGTCAGATTACTCGATTTAACAAATTGAGGAGTATCAGCTGATCCACAGTAATTAACCAGGTTCATGCAGAAGTAGTGCCCTGCCTCCTAACCTTCTACCTCAGTTTCTGAAATCATCTCTCCTAAATCCAAGTTTAGATCATCTCTTCTCAAACCCCAGTGTCTGGGCTGTGATTCAGAGGTATAAGGAGCGTCCTAAAAGACAGGCCCTTAAACATTCAGGCATAAGCTAAAACCTAGGCCTGGTCTCCATACCAAGCTTAAAATTTTCTTTCACATTAACTTCTGACTAAAAGGTGCAAGGGAAAAAACACAGCCCTGCCTATAGTCACTGCTGGACAGAAAAGTCCCATTACTGCCTTCTCCATCGGGCAGGAAGGGCCTTCAGATGGGTGCTGGAAGATCACATATTTCACTCCTATCTTGTTTTTCATGAAACTACAGCTTACTGCTTCCCAAGGCTGAGGACCCAGCTCCTCTGGGCTTGCTTAGGAGATGTCACAGGCTCACTGCCCTCCACAGGTTTCTCTGATGAGAAGTCAGCTGGCAAGTTGCAGGTCCTCATTCCATTTGTGTGTTTGGAAATCTATTTAGTTTTACTAAAGGGAAGGAAAGCAGCACAGCGTCGTGAGTCAAGAATGAAAATAGTGGCACTGCAAAGGTCTGTCATTTTTAATTTTTCACTCTGATACTGTTTTTCTATACCTGACAACTGTTTTTTTAACTCCCTGAGCTTTTCAGAGCTGTAGGCGTGCAGCAGTGCATATGGGAATCAATGAGGTTTGTGCTGTTAGTTGGTCCAGGAGAGGACTGATGTAGATAGCAACAAATTTTCAATAACTTTAAGGAGAATTGCATGGCCAGTATCATTGTGCTCAAACAGTAATTTGGTCTCTAAACCTCTTGTAAAGAGTTAAAATACGACCTCGGCCATCAGAAGACCTGTGGTGTATGACAGGTTACCCGGATACCCTCGGCTTGATTGTGCCAGATGGTCACCCGAGGCTGGAAAACCTCAGGTGATCACTTAAATCACACAGGTAAAAAATTCAAGCCACTTCCCATGGAGCCTGATAAAGCCTTAAACATCAACAGGGCTGGGGGGACGAGTGTGAGCAATATCATCCAGAACAGCAATGGACCTGGTGTGTTCCGCAGCTGGTGGGAAGCTGCAGGATCCCATTCAAACAGCCCTTAGATTCTGCTTTTATTTCCATGGTGTACAGAACTAGGGGTCTGGCAGCCCTGGAAATGCGAAGTCCTGAAGCAACCGTGGTTTTCATGACAACAGGAGGTACCAAAATCTCTAACAAGCTGGCAGTTTGAGGAGAGCCCTCAATTTTACAGTGCTGTGTCTGGTGGGCAAATTTCTCCCACACCCTACACAGTAACCAGTTTTCCCCTATATCTGCAGCTGGAAAACTGCAAAGAAAAAAGCCTCATAGAACAACATCCTAAGCCCTTTGCTACAAAATCAAGCAATTAAGGACCAGAAATGCTTCCAAACAAAGTGCTACAGACACATTAAGATGTTATTCACTTTATTACTGTTTTTTTCTGGACCTGAGCCCAGAGCCTGTGACTAGGCCTGTCATATACCTGGACGTTCAAAGCCGGAGCCTGGACTGTGCTCATGTTCTCCTATCGCAATGTGAGAGCGTTCCTGGAGCCGCCGAAAGAGCTCGAACACTTTCTTCTATAATCTGTCATGACTGTCAGGATGCCAAGAGACGTGCCAGACCTAGACCCTGGGCCAAAATAGCTATGTAGACATGCCCGGAAAGGAGACCTGGCACGAGGTGTTGTATAAAGGGAGATACGTGAAGCTGCAGGCAAATAGTTTGGTAATGGCACGAGTAGGTTAGGCTTGGCAGAGGGCAGAGCATGTCTGCTCATCAAGAAAGGAAGAGGCAAAACTTTATTAGCTTGGAAAAGGGTCAGAGCCTGTTTTAGTGGGAGCTCAGGAGAGCTTCAAAGGGTTAAATCAAAATAATTGCCCCAAAATGGTTGAGGTGAAGGACTTAGTGATGTCCCAGTGAGGCCACAAATACCTTTTCAAAAGAGGTTTTCCCAGGAAAAAAAAGCCAAACAAAAAAAGAAGAAAAAAAAAATCACATTCCTGATAATGAATCCATTTCACATGAAGGTTCAGGAGTGACTGGAGGAAAGAGCGCACACCTTGCTTAGTGTTTGTGCAGGGGGATCCTTCACATGTCTCTTCACCTCAGTATTGACCTAGAAAGTTAAACCTCAAAGGATGGAAGAGGACAATTGAGTTCCTCCAGCTGGGGGTAGCTGTGGCACAGCAAGGCAGACCACAGCCACACTCCACAAAAGCATTGCATCTACTTAACTCGAGCAAGACGAGGATGTATTCCCAAAGAGGTTATTACCGGTGCTTACGGCCACCCAGTCCCCTGCTGACCATTTTTGATCGAAGTCTTTCCAAGCTGATCTATTTTCAGCCCAACCCACTCAATACCTTGATTGCTCCACAGCTCTTTTAGCTGCTCTTAGGTAAACACGCTGTCGCTCCTTGGCATTTTGCCTAGCTGAGCCCCAAAATACAAGTGGCACAGGAGAGAAGCTGTTCTCCTTTGCCAGGAAAAAATGATGTTCTTTCTGAAATAATCTGGTTTTAATACACCTCGCTGGCCATGCACGTATTTATGTATATACTTAAACCAGAGGTCCAGCTGTTGGCATCATCTATGGCTATCTGGAGGCAGAAAATGAGAGAGAATTATGTACATATAAACCCAGACACACCTTGGGTCTGTGCCTGAATGCGGAGTCTTCGTTACGCTGAGATATCAGGGTCTGACTCCCATTAAAACAGGTTCACATGTACTGGCCCAAGCTGAAACCAGTGGGTGAAGATCTGTTCTGGAGAGCTGCTCCTTAGGGAGAGTGACCACCATGATGCCCATACTGGGATGTGCTTTGCAGCCCATGGCAGAGCAGGGAGTACAGAACAAATACTCTGGGAACCCCTCTGAGCTAAGAGCCATAACTTCACTGCTGGTGGCTATATGTGCAGGATTGGTGCTGTCCATTCCTGGCTCACATCAGTGATTCTCCATAGGCTGAGGTGGCCCCATGTGAGATGAAGCACTATACAGGAAGCATTTCATGGGTCCTTCCTCAGTCAGCATCCCTGGGGATGAACCAGAGTAGGCTTAAGCAGATCAAATTAGAGCTCAATTCATGGCAGACCTTATTTTTGAGGAATGACAGTGACAGTGGCCAGATCTTGAAGTCACGTTTTCAGTCTTCCCCTTAGTAAATAAACACATAGAAGTCAACAACAGATGGAGCATTACATGGAGCTAAGACAGGTCAGCACAGACTTCAGAGAACCCATGAGTCTGAAGAAGAAATATTTTGATGGGGGGAGCAGCTGGGTGATTATTCTGAGATTGAGAAAGAAAGCAAAAAATATTGGTGTGAGCTGCCTCCTCTGCATTATGCAGCTGAAAGTTTTGGGTTTGGGGAGGAAGACAAAGATGGGCGGATAACAAAGCAAGCTGACTGCTTTTTCTTTTGCCTTTTTTTTTTTTTTCTTTGGCTGGAGACTGGAGTGCAAGCAAAAAGGTGTTACACTGATAACGAAAGGGGCAGAAGCAAAGCAGGCAAATGCAAAAGAAAACCAGATTTTGTGTGACAAAAGCAGATTGAAGCCATACAACAGAGAACAAGGAGAGCTTTTTCAGTAGTTTATCTAGTTCTGTGGGGAGTCTGGGGTGACAAACGAGGGCTTCAGGCGAGTGGAGTGCCGCAGTAATGGGTTGTTATTTGTGGAGGAAGACGGAAGGGAGGAAAGGGAGCAGAGGACACCTATTCATAAAACCCTCCACATCCCATTTAAGATTTATTGATAGCTGAGAGCCAGAAAGTCTTTCATGCCTTTGCATCTTTGAGCTGACATTACCCAAGAGTGGCTAGTGGCGGGGATCCGTTATGAGCCATTGAGTTCAAGTGGAGAAGAGCTCCAGCCTTTGATATGCAGAAATGAAAAGACTTCCGTTAATAGAGATTTCAGCCTCAGAAACCTGTGCTGTAATAGCAGAATAGCATTAGTGATTCTGAAAACACAGCTGGTCATTTCTGAGCACACAGTATCGTGCATTGAAAATGAAATTACCCAGTAGAGGACCTCAGTGTGGTGGCTGTGGATGAATTCAACGCTGGGTGAAAAATGAATGGTCACCTTGGGACCGATGTTTACTAGCTAGTGACATTCAAAGAAAGGACAGTCCCATCTGGTCATGAGGAGAGCCGTGACAGTGCAAAAAGATGAAGTGTTCACTGTGGACAAAGAGCAGGCCATGCTCACCCCAAAGAAGGGTCAGAAGGGGCTCCTCTTGAAGGTGGAGGGCTGAGATGGTTTGCAGAGGTAGGGTTGCTTCCACGTAGGGTGTTAATGAAACAGGTACTGGGAAGTTCCAGTAAAAAACAATACTGGGAAGTTGGGGGTGATGAGTCACCAAAATAATCTAAGAGCTGGAGGTAATTATCACAGGGAGGAGGTCAATAAACAAAAGCTAAAATTGGGAGTGGACTTGATTACAGCTAAGGATTGCCTCTGAGGGGTGAGAATAGGAGATTCAGGGCTGCTTAATCTATTGGAGAAAAATATGACAATAGCAGAGCTGGAAGGCTAAGGTCCAGGTAAATTTGCATGAGAAAAGAGGCAGATTTTTTGAATAGTGATGCTGACAAATGATTAAGACATGCTTAAAGGGCAGCAGTATATGTTCCCCCCTCCCCCCACTGCCCAAAGCCTATGTGCAGCTATCAGACACCTTGGCAGGCCATGGAGGTAAAGAGACACCTTGGAGGCATCATAACTCCTCTGGCCCATTTTGGATTTCTGCTGGAATGTGGAGTGAGTGTGTCCGGGCCTCCATCAACTGCTCCATCAGGATTTCAGCAGATTTAGGTAGATGGATCCAGTACCTGATCATTTCAAATCGACGTTGCTTACATGGGAAATTGAGAGTTGAGCCAGCAGAGGGGCTCCCCAGAGGGGTAACTGGTATCTTTAATAGCCTGTGAACAGTCAAAGGTTGGGATTTTCCTGACTCCAGCCTGTGCATCCCCACTCACTCTGTATGAGACATGCTGGAGGCAATGCCAGACGATTTAGCTATTGACAGCTCTTCGTGCTGGGCAAATATTTATCTTATCGTGGTTTTAAAGCACCCATCTTAGTGGCAGCTAAATGTCAACTACAAAATAAAGCAGCGCTGCCTGGGGAAGACCCCGCTCTCTGCCACCCGTTGCTTATGTAGCTCAAGGTTTTATCAGTATGTTGGGTGCAAAGTCCGATGGTGACGCAACATGAAGAAACCCTCTTTCCAGAGGGTGGTGTTTGAGGGGAATTTGGGACATTTTGGCCCATTGAGGGTTCTGTGGCAGTCCATGGAGTATTAGTACTGGGTGTGCTGATGGATAATGATCAACGAGACCATGCCTTCGGCTTTGCACCCCCTCTCCCTCTTTTTCTGCGTGGCTCTGTTGCTTATGATGCTGATTTGCTCTCTTGGCTTTTTTGAAGCCAGGTTTCTTGGACAGTGACACAGCGTCCCCTGTCCGGAAGAGGCTGTTGCAGGGGGCTGTGGATCCGCTGTGACATTTGGAATGACCAAGAGGTCACTCAGCCGGAAGAAAACAAAGGCAGTGACCCTCTGTCAGGCAGCGCAGGGCAGCCAAAGAGCTGCCCCCGCGCAGGCCGAAGCACAGGCAGTCCTGTTAAGACCTGCATTTCACTTCTCACCACATTCCTTCTACTTTCTGTACAGTATTTTTTAAAATAACTGGCAAATCTTCAATTTTCTCTTTCCTCCTTTCCTTTCCTTTCCTTTCCTTTCCTTTCCTTTCCTTTCCTTTCCTTTCCTTTCCTTTCCTTTCCTTTCCTTTCCTTNGTATTTTCCAACTTAAATAATTCTATAATTCTGTGAGGTCTACTCAACTTGGTGGCTTTCTCTGTCTCACTGCCTCTGCTCCTGCCCCCTTCCATTCTGCCCTGAAACTCCCTCACAGGGCTGGCCATCATTCACTCTCCCTGGACTCCTAACTCGAACTCCATGACTTTTTCCTCCTGCCCTAGACTACCTTCCCCTAAACTTCTGCTTTTCTTTCAAAATGGTTTAAAATTATTTCCAAGTGTATACAATGTGTTCGCAACATCCTTTGAGTCAGAATATTGTTTGTTGTTGCAGCTTCTGTCCACATGTTACCTTCCTTTTCCTCCTCTTATGCTTTCTCCTTGTGACATACTTTACCTTGGAAAGGGCTCTTCTCTGCTACTAGTCAAAATAAGGAGAGGGGAAAAAAAGCTTTGGTAGCTTTTGCTTCTTTGTTGTTTTGTTTTTTCTCCAAAGTATTTGGAAATGTTTGTGGTGGTTGTTTTGTTTTAAAACTATAAAGGCAAATTTCGGAACTGAAGCTTTCCATCCTGGTAAGGGGGCTTTTGCCAGAAAAAGAAAGGGAAGGGAAGCCTCAAGGAGCAGTAAAATTTTGTTTTCCAGCTTTGTTGCATAAGAAAACCATGACAGCTTTTACCAACATTTTCACTTGCAGAAAGTGCAATTTGTTAGTGATTAGCAGGGTCTGGTTTTACTTTAGATGAAGACAAATAAAAGCAAAGTTTTTCTACAACGCAGTGGCCGTATCTTTTCCACTACAGGCCAGAGGACACACTCCAGCCCAGAGGACAAGGAGCCACATGCAAGCCTGCTCCTCAGCAGAGGAGCAAGGTGTTGCTTTAGCTCTGCAGTACTCTGAATTCAGGTGCACACTCTGCATCCTCCTTCTCTAAGTCTGACAAAGACTGCAGGCTGCCAGGAAGGAAGCAGGTCCACAACAGTGGAGAGAGAAAACAGAGTTCAGGGCTTCCAGCTTCAAACTTGTCACTCCAAGTCTTCATTCGGTGGACTGTTAACTGGCTGGTGGGAAGAAGCCAGAGAGTGGTGGTCAATGGGGCAGAGTCTAGTTGGAGACCTGTGTCCAGTGGAGTCCCTCAAGGGTCAGTACTAGGTCCAGTATTATTCAATATATTCATAAATGACCTGGATGAGGGAATAGAGAGCACTGTCAGCAAGTTTGCTGATGATACGAAGCTGGGAGGAGTGGCTGACACGCCAGAAGGCTGTGCTGCCATCCAGCGAGACCTGGACAGGCTGGAGAGCTGGGCAGAGAAGAACTTAATGAAATATAACAAGGGCAAGTGTAGGGTGCTGCATCTGGGCAGGAACAACCCCAGGTTCCAGTATAGGCTGGGGACAGACCTGTTGGAGTGCAGTGTAGGGGAAAGGGATCTGGGAGTCCTGGTGGACAACAGGATGACCATGAGCCAGCACTGTGCCCTTGTGGCCAGGAAGGCCAATGGCATCCTGGGGTGCATTAGGAGGGGTGTGGTTAGTAGGTCAAGAGAGGTTCTCCTCCCCCTCTACTCTGCCTTAGTGAGGCCACATCTGGAATATTGTGTCCAGTTCTGGGCCCCACAGTTCAAGAAGGATAGGGAACTGCTAGAGAGAGTCCAGCACAGAGCCACCAAGATGATTAAGGGAGTGGAACATCTCCCTTATGAGGAAAGGCTGAGGGAGCTGGGTCTCTTTAGCTTGGAGAAGAGATTGAGGGGACACCTCATTAATGTTTATAAATATGTTAAGGGCGAATGTCACGAGGATGGAGCCAGGCTCTTCTCAGTGATGCCCAATGACAGGACAAGGGGTAATGGGTACAAGCTGGAACACAGGAGGTTCCGCTTAAACTCTAGAAGGAACTTCTTTACAGTAAGGGTGACAGAGCACTGGAACAGGCTGCCCAGGGAGGTTGTGGATTCTCCTTCTCTGGAGACATTCAAGACCCGCCTGGACACCTTCCTGTGTGATGTCATTTAGGTTCCTGCTCTGGCAGGGGGATTGGACTTGATGATCCTTTGAGGTCCCTCCCTTCCAATCCCTAACATTCTGTGATTCTGTGATTCTGTGATTCCTGGTTCTTGGACTGGTGTGAGGATCCCCTTTGCAATGTCTGATCCATCTCTGTGTTCTACATCGAAAGACTTCCACCACTTCCAGCAGAATCTGTGTTAGCTCCACAGCACACCACAAGAAATATCCAGGAGAGATGTGCTGCAGGTGACACTGAAAGCCTGCCAGGAGCAGCCAGATGATTATGGGCATTGCCTTAAGGGACGTGAACTTCATCATGCCTCCAGTTTTTGAAATCCTAACTGCTCTTGCTGGGAGGTTACTTAGGCTGTGGTTTCACAGGAATCTCATGGAATTACAGGAAACAGGGTGCCTAAAGTGATACCAGATGTCTGTGAGAAACAGCAGAACCCTGCCTCTGGCTCACGGTGGTGAAACATTGGAGTCATTACAGGGAAGATCACAAATCTCCATCACCAGAGGTTTCTAAAGATAAGGAGAAGAAATATCCATCAGGAGTGACACAAGCTGAGTTAATCCTGCACAAGGACAGAAACTGAGTCCTGCCTCTGCAGAGTCCTAAGGACTCAGGATCTGCCTTCCTATGATGGTCACTGGGGGCTTTGGAGCATTGAGTGCTGTTGGAAGTGACATCGATGGTGCTGCCATGACTCTAAACTGCACCCCTCTGACCTCAGGGGATGTTTAGCTGGACAGAGTGACTATGCCAGTCAGTGCTTGCCTATCAGGAGCTGTGGAGGAGCTTCCTGACTTGTGGCTCTTGGAGAGATAATCTGGACACCATAACACACATCAACAACAACCCACCTCCTCCTGTCCAGAGGGAGATGGGAAACTGAAAGTGACACAGGAGGACCCCAGGAAGAAAGCCCATCCAAGAGCCACAGGCAATAGCACCCATAATGAACAGGGTGGTAGCTGGAGAAGGACCTCCCTTGGATATGTGAGTGTAGCTGTGTATAATATCCAACAAATCCCATGAGGAGCAGCTGAGGGAAATGAGGTTGTTGAGCCTAGAGAAAAGGAGGCTCAGGGGAGACCTTCTCAATCTCAACAAATCCTTGAAGGGAGGTTGTAGCCATGTAGGGTCAGTGTCTTCACCCAAGTAACAAGCAACAGGACAAGAGGAGACGGCCTCAAATTGTTCCATGGAAGGTTTAGACTGGACATTAGGAAAAACTTCTTCACCAAAGGGGTTGTCAAGCCCTGGAACAGGCTGCCCAGGGAGGTGACAGACTCCTCATCTCTGGAGGAATTTAAAAGACATGTAGATGAGTTGTTTAGGGACATAGTTTAGTAGTGGGATTGGCAGTGTTAGGTTAATGGTTGGACTTAAAGATCTTAAAGGTCTTTTCCAAACATTATGATTCTGTGGTACAAGCCATGCATAGCCTGACCCAAAGCCCTTTGGAGCAAATAAGGAACAGCCTTATTTCCAGAAACAACCTGAATGGGATACAATCAGGGAGAAGGGCAAGAAGAATTGTGCAACCATCTGCCAAGCGTTTGCCTGGGAGAAAATAAATGCCAAGTGGTGCTTTTCCCCTCCCCTATTCCTGTCACCTCCTCCAGGGAGATCTGTCCCTGAAGGAAAATCTGTTAGTTTTGTATTGGGCCTTCTGGTTGGAGACTGGACCTGGTGGCCAGGCAGACAGCCCTCTGCGTGATGCCTGCCCGTGCTTGGGGATGCCGCACATGGTTGGGTTCAATTAAAATGTTTCACAGCAATGAGACCGATGGGGATCACAGCGACGAGAAACAGACTGACCTATCCGCAGACAAATTAGTCTTATAAATAAAATGAATGTGTGCAGGACAAACAGTGAGCCTGTCAACCGAGCAAACCGTGCTGGAGCGCTGGGAAATATTTTATTGGGAAATAAAGTCTTAAATGCCATTCTCCATTCATGGATGGGGGCTGTGTGGCTTTTCGTCAACGAGCCCTGCTGCCTGCTCCTGCACATTGATTCATAGCTGAACGGGAACCTTCAATTCCCTTTGGTGGCTTCAGAGAATGTGATCGACAGCCCCCCGACAGAGTCTGACTTTGCCACCTCTGGTGCCCAGAAACAGAGAAAGCAGAACTCAGAGCCATAGGGACATCACCAACATGAGTCATGGCCTTAGCAGGCCGGGCTGCAAGAGTCCTGATACTTCCCATACCTCTATCACACCATCTTCTCTTCACTGATGCCTTTAGCATGGCGTCGGAGGGGACAAATCCTTCATAGACACATTTTTCCCAGCTTCATCTTCATATCTGTGCCTTCTTTGCCAGGGCAAAAAAGACCCAAAAACGAACCAAAAAAAGCAAAGCTGAATTTCCTTCTTTTTCCCATCCTGCAAAGGGCTCAGCCCTTCTCACTCCTTCTGAGGATGCAGGGAAGGGTGATGTTCAGCAGGGTCAGCCCCAACCTCCTGAAACCCCAACATAGAGCAGGTGGGTGTAAAAGAAGCACTGCTGACACGTCCAACCCCAGTAGACATTTAATGGCACTTGTGCCGGTGCTAATTACATCTTAACATTTTCCCTCTGTATTTTGGTATTTATTTTGGAAAAGCTCCTCCCTGGAGTCATTTTCTTCCTCAGCTTTAAAACAACAACAATAACACCACTGCGCTCGCTTTTCCCTTGGCTGTTTCCCTCATTATTATAACTCTGCCATTCTGCTCCTGTACAGTCAGCAGAGGAGTTCAATCAGGCTGATGAGTAAAAGTGCATAATTTTATGGCTGCATATCAACTGCCTGTTATTAAACTAATCAATCAGCTTCAGAGCAGCTACCAGTACAGCAGAGGAGAGGACAAGGCAGAGGAAATGCTCTGCTGTTATTCTTCCAAAAGAAAAAAAATAAAAAATGAATCCAATCTGGCCAACCAAATTCTTCAGTTTGTCCTTCTTCGCTGGGAGAAATGACCACAGTGAGTTATGGAGTAGGTGACCTGCAGCAAGGTAGTGAGGAGTCTGCAGTGGTGTTTGCACTGCCCTTCTGGTCACCTACAACGCTGAGCCATCATGCTCAGCAGCTGCCATGCTCCAAAACTCAGGAAACTTCTTTCTTATCGCAACTTCCACTGACCCAATACGGATGCCTGTGACCTTCTCCAGCAAAGCATTTAGGGATATGTTAAGTTGATCCCATTGAAGCCAGTAAGATCAGCACCTATATCCATTTTTGCTGCACAGCACCCAGTTTTGCCTTTAGGTTAAGCAGTCATGGAAGAAGTTAGAGAGCTGATTACCAGTGGCCTTACTCCCAGTACTCATCTCCGCCAATGGCCCTAGTGAGACTTATGGGGTGGCAAAAGGAAGGAAAAGATGCATTGAACCTCCTTTCCAGAAAGTAAATAGATTTCTTCACATATTCACTGGCAGGCAGGCAGGCAGGCAGGAAGGAAGGAAGGGAGAGAGGACAAGGAGATCACTTGCCTCATTGTCCCTCTCCTGCTGCAGGTGGTACAGTTTGTGCTTCCCTCTCTCAGCCATGCTCCCTCCATCTCCTACAGATAAATTGGAAAAATCTAGTGGAGCAAAACAGAGCTGGCAAAACTCTCTATGCTGTATCCACTAAACGCTGTGAAGCTTTAGCCTGAACGTGCATCCTCAGACCTGGAGAGGAAAGGAAGGACAGCCTGAGCATCCTTCCCCGGTTAACCGTATCCACTTACACAGATTAAATTGCACCAGCTCCTTCTTGCCTTATTATTTATCACTCGTTTTATTGTCACATCCACAGGTGCAGACTGTTCTGTGCTGAGCCCTGTGGAAGCTTAAAAATAAACACAGTCCCTGCACTGGTGCTCACCGCACCAGTTGACCGAGAGTAACTCAGTACGACCTGACCCAAAGGCTCTTCCCGGACAGGGAAGGCAGCCCTGCAGGCCCCCACATTGTCCCACCGGCCAGGGCTTGGCAGCGGGGGCTGCGGGCTGACACTGATGTCTTCCCGAGCCCGTTTCCTCCGGTTGCTGCCAAACCATTTGCAGAGCACTTCTCAAAAAAAAAAAAGAATTTTCTGGAAAACAAATTAAAGGAGGGGTTCCATCATGCAGCAGACAGCCCAACTGACAAATCCTGCCTGTATTTTGAGCTGTGCTACATGCACCATGTTGCTCACAGCTGCTGCTGCTGCTGCTGCGCTGGAATTTGCAGCTCGCCATCTAAATATACTGTGACAATAACCTGATCAAAGCAGCTAAATATTATTGTCTGCTCTCTGAGGGGTGGTGCGGAGCACGGTCTTCCAGAAACCTCTGGTTGCTTCATTTTTTTTTCCCTGTGCAAAGCCACAGACAAACAAAATCAGTCAGGAGGTGGAGAGGGGGAAGCAAAGGAGACTTCAGTGGGTGTTAAGGAAGTGCGGTCGAGGTCTCAGGAGTTAGGAAATTCCAGTCCCTGCAGCTTGCTGGTTGGAGTACATGGAGGACAGCGGTGGGCAGGAGGAGACAAGACAGGCTGCTTGCTGGGAAACAGTCCTGAATTAGGCTGGGACCTCAGGGCTCTGGGCTCTCTCCCCAGCACTCTCACATCTTCCTTGTACAGCCTTCAGCATATCTTTTCAGGTTCATAGAAACAAGAATGGTTTGGGTTGGAAGAGACCTTTAAAGGTCATCTAGCACCAAATCCCCCTGCACTGAGCAGGGACATCTTTAACTAGAGCAGGTTACTCAGAGCCCAGTCCAACCTCACCTGGAATGTTTCCAGGGATGGAGCATGAACCATCTCTCTGGGCAATCTGGGCCAGTGTTTTATCACCCTAATTGTAAAAAATATCTTCTTTTAACTAGTCGAAATCTACTCTCTTTCAGTTTAAAACCATCATCCCTTGTCCTATCGCAACAGGCCCTGCTAAAAAGTCTGTCCCCATCTTTCTGACAGGCTCCCTTGAAGTGTTTGAAGGCTGCAATAAGGTCTCCCCAGAGCCACCTTTTGTCCAGGATGAACAATCCTAACTCTTTCAGCCTTTCTTCATAGCAGAGTTGTTCCAGCCCCCTGATCGTCTTCGTGGCCTCCTCTGGACTCGTTTGAGCAGATCCATGTTATTCTTATGCTGGGGACCCAGAGCTGGACACAGTACTGCAAGTGGGATCTCACAAGAGTGGAATAGAGGCAGAGAATTACCTCCTTGGACGTGCTGGCCACACTGTCACTGTTTTTAATGCAGCCCAGGATGTGATTGTTTTCTGGGCTGTGAGCGCACATACTTTGCCGGCCTGTGTCCAGCTTTTCATCCACCAGTGCTCCAGATGACCATACCAGGTTGGTTTGGTAGGAATCATCACCCCTCATTAGGTGTGCCTATCCATCAAGAGCTTTCTTAGAAATCTCAGTTTGCCCCCAAACTCTTGCTCCATGTGGGTACGAGCAAACAAAACGAACAGGGATGAGTTCACTGTGCCAGCCAGCACAGCCCCGCCATGTGAGAGCATGGCAGGGGCAGGACCAGCACAGCAATAGCGTCTCCAGTCTAGCAGGGTGCACCAAGCGCCCAGTGCAAACCAACTGTGCCAGCCCATGCCTTGGCTGCTGCAAAACCTTCAGCCATCAATTGTCCCTCATAAATCTTTATTCAGGTGAGTTCATCATCAGTGCTGCCGTGGAAAAACAAGCACTGCCACAAACGAGTAGTCATGAATAATCATGCTGGCTATTTTGAAAACCTTTTTATCCTTTGCATAAGAGATCCAAAGAAGTGCTGATTTTAAACAGAAGACTACTCCTTTGAAATGTTGGGTTCAGTCTCCAACCAAGAGACAATCTGCAGCATCTCAGCCCAGCGACAGCCGAGTCCCCTGCCATGTGCTGCCCCAGGGTCAGTCGGGGGAAGAGGGGGAGGATGGTGCAGCAGCTACGGCACCAGCCTCTGATCATGCACCTCCTTGCCCTCGGCTGTCTGCGTGATGTTGGGCTGAACCTGCCCTGTCTCAGCTCTACAACTGCAAAATGGGGAAAGGAACAATGTACACAATCGTTAGGATTTTACAGTCCTTAAAAGATGATGAGCTTCTCTGGTACAGTGGGCAAGGAGCTGAAGTTGAGGAATAAAACTCCTTTTTTTTCAATAGAAAGCCCTAAACCCCAACCTTTGCTTGTGCATTTAACAAGGCTCTGGTGAGAGGCTTCATGTTGTCTGTTTCCATTCAAGCTTGGTACATACCAGCTATTATTTATAGAGCTAATTTCTCATTTTTTTCCCTCTGATTCCTCCCCTCAGTGCCCAATCCACCCCAATCAGGAATTATGGATACAAATGCAAAATCTCCACTTGTTCTTTAATTTCTTTCCTATGAGCTCTGTGGCCTGCCCTATCCAATCTGAGGAACCCCTTCCCAAAAAAGGCCTGGTGGCTGAGAAAAGGAGAATAATGAAAATAGAGAAAGTGCTCACCTTGCTGTAGTTAAGACTATAGCAAAATATTTTCTTTGCTACTGATTTTTTAGCATTCTTCTACATCAAGGAAAGAGGTATGAAAGCAGTTACCAGACCATGAGATTTTTTTTTTGATTTTTTTTTTTTTCTGATAATAAGGGATTTTTGGAGAGCCACCTCCAGCAGTTGTATGCACTTTTTCTGTTTTGAGGAATATTTTCATATGCTCATTTCCAATGTAGAACAACCATCACATTGGGTCAGGCGGTGCATGTCGGGTCTACGCCAAGCACAGACATTCAGGGCATGTTCTCAGCGTGATCCTTTTTCATTACACCTCCCCTCGAACCCAAACATCTGCCATCGTGTCCACTGATCTGCGTCAAACAAGCCACCTTCAGAAAATCAAACCAGACCTGACTGATGTTAGCAAAAAGAAGTAAAAGCACGGGTGGTCAAATGTAAGCTGAGTGAAAGTGGGAGGAAGAAAAATGCAAAGAGCAAATAGCTGGAGAATGATCCAATAGCCACAAAGCAGCAGCCCCTTATTTGTGAATGACAGAAAAGAAACCCAGAGAGCTGGTAAACTCTGTGGATGATACAAAACCAAAATTGGTTCTAACAAAACTGGTGACGACGGGTGCAGGCCAATCGTACAGGCAGGTGCTGCTGGCTGAAGAGGGATGAACAACTGATTTTAGTGTGGCCACTGGAAAAATCAGATGTTTGGAGCAAGGGATGTGGGTCACATGGAGGAGATGGGGGAATACATCCTGGAAAGTGGTGACTCAGAACCCAATCGAGCAGTCCTGGTAGGCAATTGCTTGTATATGAACTCCCAGCAATGCCTTTAGCCAAGAGGGCTGGAGCAATCCTTGGCTGCACAGCCAGCAAATATGAAGTGGGAGTGCTGAAGTGATATTGCCTCTGTAGACAGCATTGTTGAAACCATTTCTGAAAAGTTATGTCTAGTCCTGATGTTTCTATCTTTAAAAAAAATCTTAAGGAAACAGTAGAAATTTGGAGAAATCCTGCCAGAATTACTTTAGATGTTGAAAATCTGCTTTAGAATAATAAAAAAAACATATCCAAGAAAAAATTAAGTGACTTTACTCCAGATTACCAACATCTGCACAAGTATGAATGCTGGAAATGGCACCAAAAAAAATTGTAATGAGATGGAGTCTGAAAAATTCAGATTAAATCCATGTGGGATATCTGAACAAGTTGTAGTGAGATCAGGTTTCCTTCACCAAATCCAGATGACCGCTCATCATCCAAGATGGCTAAAGGTTGGCAGGTTTTTGGTGCCACTCTCACCAAGGTGGCTACAGTCACATTTGATTGACTCGATAGTTTGCTGACCCTGTGTTGAGAGCAGTAAATAACACCGGCTTTTGGTGCAAAAGCTTGAGGCTACGCTGTTGGTATCAGCCAGAGATGTGAACGGACCTTCTGCTAATTCTATAGGTCATCAGTCTGGGGAGATGTGATTGGAATGAGTGTTTCACAGCACACAAAGTCACTTTGTATGTTGAACAGAAGGCTGAATGAGGGAGGCTTTTCTTAGATTACTCAGCCAAAAAGGTAGCAACCAAGGTAATTGGGCAGGAAAGCTCTTTTTTTTCTTTTTTTTTTCCGCTAACTGTTAAAAAACATGGAGTAAAACAGATGGATCAAAAGCTTGTTGACATTGACGGGGGTCTTTCCAAATGACTTCAGTGGGGTTTTGGCTTAGGTACATATGGTCTTGGATATCAGTAGGCTGATCTCAACAGCAAATGAAATGGCCCCTGGATGTCACTGCTGTGCTACAGTAGAGCAGCAGGAGAGTCTTATTCTATGGGATGCAAAGAAGATGGAGTTCAGACCCAGAGAAAAGGCCTGGATGACTCGAAGCATTGGCTCAGGCCTTTGGGCTGCCTCCAGCACAGATTGCAAATGACTGCAAGTTATCATCTGACAGATGCTCCGTCATGGCTCCAGTCCATTTCCTACTGCACAAGTCTATACATCACAACCCGTGCTGTCATCAAGCCTGCATGGTCAAACCAGCCTTGACTGCTGAGGTTTTTTTACTATTTCTCCTTTCCTTATTCAAACTCCCCCCTTCTCCAGGAAAAAAAAAACCAAACAACAAAAAAACCCCAACAACAAACCAACAAACAAAACAATCCACTACTCACCATAAATTGAATTGATTTCAGTATGAACTCTGAGCCTTATGGTTGCATAGAAGATATAGGAAACCAATTCATTGATACCTCCTTCTGTTTGCAGATTTTAGTGTGAGGATACTGCTGTTCTTAGTAGGTTGATAACAAAGAAACCTAATGATGACATTTAGACATACTGTTTCTATCAACAGTTTGTCTGGGGTTGAATTTGATGACATTTAAACATATCCTTTAATCAACAACTTGCCTGAGGTTCATTTTGATGAGTTTGATGGTTCATTTTGATGAGTTGCTTGCTTCTGGAAAGGCACAGGACCTGATTGTTTGAGGTGGAGGAGAGATAAGAACCCAAATTCCTCCCATTACCCCCACAGTAATTCTCACAAGGGAAATATGTGTATTCAGCACAAGAACTTGTGGGAAGTGCAAACTGTCAGGGTGGAATACAATCGTTCGAATTTAATCTCAAAATAAGCAAGACGAGGAAGAGTGGGCCGATTGCATCACTCATTTTCCTGTTGGCTGCACTAAAAACCTTTCATTCAGCTCCGAAATTTCTGCTGAATTCTTGTCCACTGCACTGAAGTAAAACAGCCTTGCTTCAAAATTGACTTTGACTTTGCAAACAAGTCTGCAGGAATTTCTACCCAGCTGACCGCTGTCATTTGTTTAAGCAGCTCAGTACAGGATTAAATAGCCCTGGAGCCTGGGACAGCCTTTTATCTTGAAAAGTGACTGTTCCAGGTAAGAAACAGAGATGAAGCAGTGGGAGATGTGGGATTTCTCTCACCTGACTTCATATATCCACAATGCAGACATTTCCAGCAGAGCTGGTCACCTCAGGCTCCCTTTGTAGTCAGCCACAGCAGGTACTTTTAGGGCATGATTCATCTGCCCTATTTTCAACATCTGTGCCGAGTTGTGGTAAATTGCAACCAGGGCTCCAGAGTCTGCACAATTAAAGGCCTCATCCAATGGTCCCCAAATATACTGTACTTAAAAGATGTCCTGCATCCCGCCATCCTCCAGCTTCTGCTCCTGTGTGGCTCCTCCCCAGACCCATCATCATTCCCACTGTGGGGGACACATCTGTTTTTTCTGAGTGGTTGGAGAGGGCACAAGATGCCTGTGAGCCTGCATGGCTTCTCATTTTTGCCTTATTAAAATTGTGACCCCCTAAAATCTTTTGAGCTTTATCATCTAATATTTATTAAGAATTTTCAAAAGTAGTCAAGATTCAGGTCAGGATTGCTAGAGGCAGGTATTCAGCTGCTTGTCCCTGCTGTGTCTTAACCGTCTTCAGGTGAAGGTGAGGCTGTTATTTAAATGTCTTTTTGCTTTATTCTGTATCAAGACCCCAGGAAATGTTTAGGAATATGTGGGACACTTTCAGGTTGATGCTCAAATCAGATCATTTAGCAGAAGGAGGGGAGGATCACTTCCTCTCCCTCATCACTTTGTGGGAGAATCTATAACATCATTTGGCTCTAAATGGGCCACGGAGCCAAATTATTTATGGATGAAAGTTTTGTGGGCATTAATAATTACAAATCTAGCTCTATGGCTTCTATGGGTTTTGTTCAACCAGCAGGTACCATTCTTTTTCAGGCTCAAGTACCTACGCTTTAATGAATCTGAAGTGTGCCCTGGCTCATCTCTGGTGAGTTTTCAGTCACCTCCTCATATGAATTCTCTGATCAACCTGATATAGTTGCAGATGTCCCTGCTCACTGCACGGGGGTGAGACTAGATGACCTTTAAAGGTCCCTTCCAACCCAGATCATTCTATAATCCTATAATATTCCTGCCCTGGTTCTTTGGCTTTCCAGCCACACTGAAACTCAAACAAAAAAGAGAAACCCCAGACAACCACACACACTGTTTCTGAGCCTTTCTGCCCTAACTATGGACTGCCTGCCTCACAGCACTCCCTGCACCTTCACTGCTGGCAGGAACAGTTGGCATGTGGCCTGCCTTACACCAAGGCACCTTCATCTTCTCCTTTCTCCAACCCTCCCCTGGGGGACCTTCCATGACTCAGGTCTTCTCCTCCAGCAGTGGGTTCGTGGGTGCTTCCAGTATCCTTTTGCAGTGGTGTGGGCTCCTTGTACAGCTCAAGTCCTTCTGAAAACCCCATCACGCCTCCTACACCCTGGGGGGTGTGGGGAGTCATCCATGCATTTGCTGCTACCATATTTCTCCTTCCCCCTGCTCCACCACCTAGAGATGGAACACGCACATCAGAGAAGGTAGAGATGTAGGACAGGAGCTTTCTAAATGGCCAGCTTTGTCTCTGACAGAGCTGTAATTAGAGTGTAGTTCTATTGCAGTTGCTATGCAAACAGCCACTCATTTTGCTTTTCAATACATAATTATCACTAAATCATCGAGGTGGAGGTTTAACTACCTAACTCGTTTACTTTCATCGCCCCTTGGCATTCTCTCTACAGCAGCTGTTGGGACCCAACCAGCCGGAGGAGGCCGTATGAACAGTGCAACCGTGTGAAGAGTGCCCCAGGTCTGCAAATAACCAGGTGTCAAAGGAGATACCCACAGTCAAATGCCATTAATTGCACCAGCTCGAAACTACCCGGGCTCAAAATTTCAAATGTTGCTCAAAAACCTAGCCTTTTTTTTTTTTTTTTCCCCGATCAAAAGCAATGGGTAACTGAACAGGTGCACGCCCCAGCTCTCAGTCCTCCTGCTAACAAAGCAGGAAAGCAGCATTTCATCTTAAGAGGAGGCTAAGCAGCGGTCAATGATCCACAGCAGTCATTGGACGGACAATGGAAGGTCAGATTCCCCCAGGGCTGCATTAGCTGTAAGAAAATGCTTCTCCAGAGGAGACAGAGTCATCCATCACCTGCATGTAGCTGCACCCATCTCTGTGGGGTTTGGACCTGCACACACACCCACACCACCCTCCCCCCCAGGCCTCTGCTGTGCATGTTAATAACAATGTCCCTCACCCTGCGGGTAAGACATAGAAGCTAAATAATTAACTTTTGCAGTGAGCTGGATGGTGGACAATGACAAAGATCTCTTTAAACTCGGCCTTTTGGGCTGCATCTTCTCAGTGCGGGAAGGCTTCAGGTTTGTCTGCATAGGAACCATTAATAAGGACATCCAAGCATCTGCAGCAGTGTTCGTCAGCTTCATGGGGTCGAGAAACCATCACCTCGTGCCCTGCACATGTCCCCTGGCAGCGCTTTAGCCTGGCATCTACCACGGCAATTATTTTTGTGACACAGACACGTGTTGAGCTGGCACCAAACCACCAACTTGGAGCTGAATGAGCTCCAGAGCCATTAACAACCTCTGGAGTCGTGCAGCCTCCCTGCTGGCTGCCTTTTACGATCCCTTAAATTGTCAGCTAACAAGATGGCGGGGGCAACTTCGGTTTAATGATGCTCTCATCATTAGCAAGGCCCAATTAGCAAGGAAACCTAATGAATCCTCAAATGCAAGCTTGCTAATTTAAATACAGATAATTTATGGCACCAGTTGAGTACTTGTACAAAGATCTCAAAGGCCTTTCACTGCATCAATATGGACACCAGCCTGATCGATCTTCACAAATGACAATGGATTAGACTCTTTGACATGTTTGTGAGAAATTTAACACCAATTTGTCTGCAGCAGCGAGTCCTTCGATAAAGCTCCAATTAAGAAACAGTCAAACTTTTCCAACCATTTATCAGACTATCATGAAAGAGCAAAGGGGAAAAAAACAGAGAAACAGAGAGAGACAGAGAGAGAGAGACAGAGAGAGCGAGCTAAGCACAGCTGTAAATTTTATTATCCTTTTTACCCTGAAACAGTATTTCTTCTTCCTATTATGCATGTGACTAGGTTATTTTACCAACCATTTCCTGCATCTCAGAAGCACACAGTATCACAAGGCAGTGGGACTTGGAGTCAGGCTGTCAGCTGAACTTGGGAAGTTAATGGGCCAGGCAGCTTGCGTTGGCGGGAAACATTTCTGGACAAAACATCTTGATAAAAGAAAAAACATCCAAAGAGTGACAAATGGCCACATGAGGCCAGAGAGGGAATAAAACAAGACAGTGGGAAGAAAATAACACTGGGAGGAAAAGAAAGGCACATAAAATATATGTATTTATGTATACATATCTATATTTCTAATAGAAAGCACTCAATAAAAACAGGCACCCAGGCACGAGGGATGCAGGAGCAGCTGTCGGTTTTAGGCAGATTTATTGTGGAGTGGGGTTGGGCGGTTTGAAACTTGCAGGAGGAAAAAAGAGAGAAGAAGAAGTTGATTTGATGAAATAATTACGAGCGGGAAAATGTGATGGAGAAGGGGAGAGAGGCTTTACAGCTGGCAGGCAAATGAAAAGGCTAAGCAGATCCTCTTAAAAAGGATGGAGATTTTAGCTCCATTTTTCTCGGCTCTCCACCTCTCTTTCATGGCCTGAGTGCTGTGAGGATCTTTGCCCCCAAGTCTCTTTTGCTCAGATTGGCATGTCCAAACAAAGTGCTCCAAACCTAGGACAGAAGCTCTATCAGACATGCATGTTGCAGATCCACTGGCTATTTTGGGTAAGTCAGAGCTTTTGTGGCTCTGTGTTTAACACCGTCTGCTTTCCAGTGCTGGCCTGGATGCGACACACTCCCTTCTCCTCCTCACCCTGCTGCCACTTGGATGAGGTTACGTGTGTACTGAGAACCTCTCTAAGTCCCTCCTGGAGAGCACAGGAGTGTGAAGGTGCAGATCTTGAACTGTGGGATGACAGTGCTGAGGATGAAATGCCCGTTGTCCGTGGGAGACCATCATCATTTGGCTCATGGGGCCCCATCAAGGCCACTGCTGAGCTCTTCATTTACCTTCTCACATCTGACTGTTGAGAAAAGGCAGCGATGTTCTTCATTGCTCACACCCAGTATATCATTGATCCAGAGATTCCTTGGTTGTTCATACTCAACAATGAGTGTTGAGAGTTGAGAGGCTGGATGGGCATAGCAAGATAAAGGATAGAGGATTGTCCCTATTAGCTGCAGGCAGCACATGAAGAACAGGTTGACCTTGACATGGAAGGATGATTCAATGCCTTAACATAAGCAGCCAATGCTTTTGAGAAGCTCCAGAACATTCAAGACAGGGGGCTGACAAGTTTAACATAGGAATTGAGGAGAGTCTGAGGGAGATGGTGTTGTTTAGCCTGCAGAAGAGGAGACTCAGGGGGGATCTTCTCACTCTTTACAACTACCTGAAGGGAAGGTGTAGTCAGGTGGGAGTCGGGCTCTTCTTCCAGGCCACCAGTGACAGGATGAGAGGGCAGGGCCTGAAGCTGCACCAGGGGAGGTTTAGATTGGATATTAGGAAGCCCTTCCTCACGGAAAGGGGGATTAAACACTGGAATGGACTGCCCAGGGAGGTGGTGGAGTCGCCATCCCTGGAGGTGCTTAAGGAAAGATTGGATGTGGCACTTAGTGACATGGTCTTGTTGATGTTGTGATGTTAGGTCATAGGCTGGACTTGATGATCTCGGAGGTCTATTCCAGCCTCAAGAATTCTGTGATTCCGTGATTATGTGACTTGCAGAAGACATGTGCCATTCTGCCCCAGTTGGTGGCAAGATGGAACACCTTGGGTCACCTGTAATGGCAAGTCACCTAGGGGCAGGTTGTGATACTACCTCATATCAAGGGTTTATATCATAGACATACAGCTAGATGACAAATGAACCAGCTGAATCCCAATTCACATCTCTTGACTATTAGAGCACTCCACAGGGAGGTTAAAAATTAACTTTCCTCAGCAGTATTGCTGACCTTGAGCAGACAAAAATCGAGGGCCAGTTCTCAGTCCCACTCCACTTCCTTCTGTAAAAAAGGCTGAGATATTAAATTAGTAATTGTGACTTCTTATTAGCATCTGTGATTATGTATCTGAAAGTCACATTTAGAGCCTTTGAGCTGAAAATGGAACCCTGTGTTTCACACCGCCTTAGAAGACTCCTATGACTGGAGATTTGTAAAACCATGAGAGAAAAAAAAAGTCACCTTCGTCAAAGTCAAAGGTAAAATTCCCATTGCCTTCCAGGGGACTACCGTTGACTTCCCAGCACCATGGTAACCTGAGACTCTGGACAGAATCATGAGAAATGGAAGACTCAAATTGCAGCATCTTCGTTAGCCTTCCCCCAGGACTGAGCCAAAAAACTTTTCCTTTAGGAGCCTTTGAAATCAAGAAAATTCCATAATTTCTCCTTCCAGAGAAAAGGCACCCTTGCTTAGTATTTCACTGTCTTTGTTGGTATTATGATGGTCCTGTTGACAGATCAAGCTTAGGGGTCTCTGAGTTTAATTTGTTTTCTGCAGTAGCACAGATCTGTAAAAAGTGTTTTCAGACTTTTGGGGGATCATCTAAATTGTTCCCAGCAGTGAAAGTCTCATTTTCTGTAGACACACGTGTATTCTTGACCATTTGGAAAGCTTTTAGTTGGTCACAGGAGCAGTAAATAAAGCTTTACTGACAACATCAGTCTGGTGAGCAATGATGTATTGTCACCACAACAGCGTAACTCCTCAATGAAATAAGCTATTATTTAGTGAAGAAATGCTTCTAAGAGTGACCATCCACAGCTGATCCCGAGCCATGGGTAATCTCTTTGAAAAAGACAGAGCTGAACAGCGTATTAATTGCCAATATCTTTATATGTACCTGATGGTAAAAACACTTGATAATCTAATTTAAATTAAACTCTCTACTTTTGAGTAGTTGTGCGGTCTCGTTGATCTGAAAGCAGACAGTCAACGCTGAAATTTAGTATCCTGGCATGTGATTTATTGGTAGAGGTGCTCAAATATGGAAACTGGGACTTTGATCTTTTCATGAAAAATAGTTTTCCCATCTGCAATCCAGGGCCATTTCTATCAGCTACTTTATAACTACGTAATAGCTGTAAAATATGAAACAAGTCTGAAAAACTATTAAGGAGGTGGGATTTTCCTCTAATCAATTAACTTTTGAAAGCTCTCATCCTCCGGCAGCTCTTTTAGCACCAATCCACAAATGGGATTGCTCATGCAAAAAAAAAGAACACACAGAGGTTTTTTCCACAAGCCTTGATATCGTGATGGATCTTCCTTTCCAATTAATTTAAAAAAAACAACCATGTATTTATGTGTGTGTGTTTGGCATCACCAGGGCTAAGGACATTCCATTATTTTTTTCCTCTTGTGAGCTATGTTAATATCATCAAGACAAATCTGCTCTTAGGGAAAATCACTTGATGCAAGTGAAAGCAAAGCCTTTGATCCATAAACCTTCTGCCCCACAAGAACAGCTCCCCAGGCTGGCTTAGTCTACCGCCATGGGAGCTGAGATGGGATATGGCTACCATCTGCACGTTCATCTCAGGGGTAAACATAAAAGATCAAGCAGAGCAAAATTAAGGGCAAATGAACTGAAGGTGAGTCAATAAAACCTAGTAGTTATGAGAAGGTTCCTGACTAGCAGAGCACTGATGTTGAGACAACCTCTTGGGAAAGGAGAAAGGGCCAAAAAACCTTTGCTGATTTAACACAGCTGATTTAACAACAGAGCCTGGTTGTTTCTGAAAGTCCTTTCCAGCTCCACAGCCCTTTGTTTTTCCCTTGCTGGCTCGTCCAGAGGTAGGTGAATTAAGTGCAGCATCCCTGTCCCTCCTGATCACCTTGGGCCTTTGCAGGTGGACTCATCTCCCCTGGTTGGCACCTGGGAGTGGATTTATTTCTGAAGGTGTCTGAATACTGAGCAGCATGAGAAGCAGGAATAGGGAGATTTTCTTGCCAATAGTTTATCTTGCCAATTGGCCCTGTCTTCTACTCTCCCGTCCTTACTGCTTCCTGCACCAAGCAGCGGCCTTGACCACTGAATAATGAAAGAGGGAGGAAACCTCTGAGGAAATGAAGACAGCAGATTGAAGAGATTAAAAAACAACAGCACGAGTCATTGAGAACCTTAGCATCCCCAGGGGAGGGGGTTTCTGCAAGGTGCTGGGGGTTTCAGGGCTGGCTGTCACAGCACAGCTGGGCAGGGAAGAACCTACTTGGGTGCAACACTCCAAAATACAACTACAGTCCCCCAGCAGCGACAGTACACCCACATCTAGATGTGTCTCCCCTCCCAAGAGCCTCAGCACTTCTTTCCCCGAGTCCATCACTGTCTTCTTCAGAGGGCTGTCCTGCAGCTTTCAGAGCCGAAGCCTCTCACGTCAGCAGCATCGCCTTGAAAGCTGAACGTGCCTGTGAAAGCGATCAGAGATGCTCTTTGAAGAGTCGGCAGAATTTTTCATTGCAGATTCCCAGCTGCATTTTCCTGCTAACCTTGCATTCCTGAGGATGCAAAGTGAGATGGGAATGTATGTACAGAGAACATGTTACCCATCTCACCGGCTACTCCCACAGCCAGGAAAATATTTCCTGCGAGTTTCCTCCCTTGAGAAGGCCAAAAATCTAATCATTTTTTCCCCCTGAATTTTCCAAATGCTCTCTGGTCTGCTCCTGACTGTGTAGAAAGTTCACGTTTCATCCCACTGCTCACAAAAGGTCCTGCATGGCTATACATCACGATAACCTTGTCATTGTCATCTCTACTGCGCTTACCATTATTTAATTCTTATTTATAGGACTCAGCTCAGACTGGAGCAGCTGGCATTAGCACACACACAGAACAACAATAAATGACTGGTGATGACCGGCAAGTTAAAAGTCCCTGGCAAGACTCATCATTCCTGTATTTGGGGGGAAAAACTGGCATTTTTTTCTATATTCTTTCAGTGCTCCACACAAGGTGCACAGAAATGGATAAGGGTGGTATTCCAGTTTTTGTTGTCAGGTTTCTCTAACCTCTACTGGAGGGAGCACAGGAGAAGATGTGTGTTTGGGCATGATAAGGGATGGGACAAAAGGAGCCAGTCCCAGCATCGTAACAGCAGAAGGTGCAGGAACTCTGCAAAATACCACCCACTGTTGCTCCTAAGCTACGATACCACCTGCTACTCCCAAAACATGCTCTGCCCAAACTAGAAGCCTTCACAAGTCCATGGTCCTTGAAGTTGATAATAAGATGAGAAAGGCAAAGAAAGGCTGGATGCAGCGTTGGGAAGGTTTCCCTGGAAGGGTGCTCCAAGCTTCCTCAGGGACAGCCAGGACTGATCAGCATCCATGACCGGCCCCAGAGCATATTCCTAATCACAGTCACAGTGGTGTCAGCAATATTACTGCCTCCCAAATTACAATCCATTGTTAATTATTGTTCATTAGCAAAAATATTATCATGACTACTATTGTATGAACATATATAATTAATTATTCAATTTCTTAATTAAATACTTACTGATTTAAATCGGGCCAGTGATTCACAAGCACTTATAGCTGGTATAAAACTCCACCAACACTCAAAGTAGTTGTCACTTCCACCAAGGCCTGTTCATTGGCTTCTGGCCTGATCCTACCTCTTGATTCATGCCAGCCCAAGTATTTATGAAGCCACATCAGGAACAGAATCAGAGAAATCATTTGAGTTACAACCAAAGTGCTTAGACTCTCCACAACATCACTGAGGGCTCTGTCTTGATGTGTGAGCTGATGCAAACTGGAAAAAACAGGTGAGGTTGACAAATGTGTTGTGGGACACAGGTTCAGGGTGCGCAGCTGGAGCTACCGCAGCATCTCCCCAGCCTGTGCGCACCCGATGGGGAGGAGGCACATTCAGACTCGGGCAGAGACAGTGATGCTTCCAGAAGGTTGTAGTTGAGAGAAGAATTCACTCCATCACCAAACTGAGTCGTCTGTAACATACACATTTTTGCCTCACACTCAGGTAAGCCAGGACACGCCAATAAGGCAGGCAGCAGATCCAAAGCAACCAGCAGTCATCAAAGTGGTGAGAAGACCCAAATCCTGCTGGCTTCATCTTCTGCTCCAATGTTAATCCTCTCCCCAGAATCAGGGCCTTGATTCTGCTGCTTAAGCATAGGGGTGCAGCTGAGATGTCACCAGGGATCTTCAGAATCCATGTCAGTACGATTTGAGAGCTACAAGACATCTCCAGGATCCTGGAGTTGTGGTGGGAGGTCAGGAGAGACACTCCAGGGCATCACAGCAATAAGAGATGTGCCTGTGTTTGTGTGCATGGGCAACTGTCCCCCATGCTTGGTGTCAAAGTCTGGAGCCAAAATCTGATTAAAACATACTATAAATAACATACAAAAAGAGACTAGCAGCAAGCGCAAATTTATCCACCCATTTTATCACTGTTTTCTTCCATCTCTCACTGCATTGCTCAGGAACTTGGTTCACTCAGGACACAAGTAAATCATCTGGCACCTGCTGAAGAGCAAGAGCTGACTCCGTGACTCATCTTTGTACCTCTTCAGCACCATATTTCCAAGATGCCAGCATAAATCTGTGTATCACACCATCTCTACTCTGGAGTGCTCGTGCTGTCTTCCTGAGCTGTTCAGTGTTGGTTTCAGTACCGATAGATTTCTGTAATGATTTCTGCTCAGTGTTTTACAAAATGCCCTGCCAAACCATGGTGGCCTATAGGACAGACGTGGCTGAAAACTGCAGGCTTTTTAAAGACAGTGGATGAAGAGGAATGACCTGCTTGCTACCATGTGCTGGTAGATTTAACTCTCCAGGCTATGCTGACTTCAGCACAGAACTCAGGCTCACGCATCTGCTCATGCAATAAAATGCCTTAACATCTTTGCATCTGCAACTTGTAGTGCCTCTGTCAGACTTTCTTGATCAAGGAATGAATGCAAAAGGTTTACATGGGTTGAAAATAATGCCCACCTAATTCATAGGAGAGAAACTCCTGAAGGCCTCTTACATGCAGGAACAGCACTTCTGGAAGTCTAAGCTGCAAAATGGGACTAGGGACTAGTGTTCAAGGCAATACGACTGTATGTTTGCCCTGCTCTCTTATTCTTCTCCAAGCTCTTGATCCTTTGATCTTGATCCCTTGATTCTTGATCTCTTGACTCTTGATTCCTTGGTGGAGACTGGACCTGAGTTTGATGGACCATAAGACCAATGTCTGTTGATGTTTTCCACTCTCCATTGACTTCAGAAGGCATCTTTTGTGAAGTACCTCAGCTTGCACCAAGTCATCCGATTCCTTTAGATTCCATGTGACTTCAGGGTGCAAGAAGCAGCCTGAAGGCACAACAGTTCTCCTCTTTTTATGTGTCTGTGCTATCTGGACTTCACAAATCATGATATGGTGGAGACTGGGAAACACAGCAAGACAGAAAGTGCCATCGTACATGGGTTGGTGTCAATTAACTCTAGGAACGTTCTGAGTAAATTAAATTATGCTGCAAACTGATTCTTAATTAAAAGATAAGATTTTTTTAATCCTCAGATGATTTAAATAAAAGAATAATAAAATATGGGAATCACAGTCACCCTCCTCAGCGGCTGAAGAGTTTTACAGTTAAGGCCCTGAGTAACTGCAGAGTTGTCCACTGCTATAGCCCTGGTTTGAGCAGGGGCTTGGATACTGTGACCTTCAGAGGTCTCCTCCAACCGAAATCATTACATGAGTTTTTGATACACATCTATGTTACTCCTTGTACTGTGAACCCAGATTTCAGATGCTGAAGGATCAGGATCCATTTTGGAGACCTTGGTGATGAATAAGTGCAACAATCAAGGACGAAACAGGTTGCAGAATGTCAATAAAAACCCTTGAATATTTCCTTTTGTATTGACAAGGTTCATTCTGAAGAAGAGTAGGTAGCAAACTCTAGCATCTGAAGAGTGGCCTTCATGCACAGAGGAGTCCTGGTTCCCAGAATGAGGAGTTTCTGCTCCTGTTTCCAGCTGAGCATGAGGACTTGGAAACCTGCATCTTACCAGCCTCTAGTAAATTCTAAGAAATATGGAGGAAAACCTTATTCCTGTCATTACGGTTAATAAAAACATTTCTATATCTCTTGAGTTCCTGATTTGTCTCATTGCTTACCAGGGGATGCATCCTGCATGGAGATCTGGAGGCACAAAGGTATAACTTATGGCTAAATAACACACTCCAAGTACACATAAATCACCACAAAAAGCCAGGAAGGAAAGTCTTATACAGGCACAATCTAGCCCAGGGGAAGCAGTGTCTTTTGAGGCTGGGAAGAATGAAATCTCAGGCCTGATACTTTCTTACAATGATTTAGTCCCAGTATCACCTCATTCATTTCACCTGAGCAACTCCCCCTTTATGTCAGTTACAAGAATGAAGAATGAGGCTGAACGGAATCATTTTCTCTTGACAGTCCCAATAGAGCCTCTATTTTTGTTAACACAAACTCAGATCTTTTTTTCCCCCATTATTAAAATGACTCTTTTCAGTCAAGGCCTTTTATAGGATGTTCTGCTGCAGTACAGTAAAGCACATATTTTAAAACATTCCCACAAAGCCTAAAGCACCACCATGGACTGGGGCTGATCCTTTGCTTCTAGGCAGTTTGTGGAGAAGGCTCCAAGATCCCGTACGTCAGCAGACCTGCTCCTGATTTACGCTGGTGCAAACAAGTAAAGAAGCCTGCCTTCCCACTTCATGGCTCATCATCTTGAGTGCCTGAAGCTTTTGTTGCTTCAACATGAGAATTAAGGCTTCTGCGGGATGGTGACTTGGACTCTTGCCGCAGCTGAGGTCCTAAAAAAGGCTGTCTCCATAAATACACTATAATAAAGTGCACCATCGTGTTTCACATATCCCTGTCTGCTGGAAGAGGCTGCCTCTGCTCCTTCAGTGAACTACGTTGTATTTCACAGGACTGAGTTACTCATTTCTGAAAACTTGGGCATAATAAATTTTAGATAACTTCCCTTGTAAACAGCAAACTTTTATGAATTTTATAATGGTTGTCGTATTATATCCTAAACCCGTAATTATTTTTCCATTTTTTTCCCTCTTAAGTCCATAATCTGTTGCGATAAACAAAACTAAGTGATTAAAGGGGCTGTATTCTTTCCTTCACTGTGAATTTTTTTCAGCATTTTTATTTAAAGGCCTATTTTTTCCCAGCTGTAAGGATTTTATGAGTTTACTCATAGAATCAGGATAGATTCTCAAAGTTAAAGTTTTATCAGCTCATAAGGAAGTTTTTATTTTCAAACTTCTACTCTGGAAACTGGAAGTCATACCATCTTCTTGCAGATATAGTTAAAAATTTCCTTTTCCTTTCAGTGTGTCAGAAAAAAAAGCTGGCCCAAAAAAGTCATAAGAAACCTATTTTCTATACAGCACTCTTCCTGAAAATGCTGTAGATTTAGGATAATTACTTCTTCTTGAAGTTCTGTGGGTTAAAAAAAAACAATCACAGTAGTTTGTTTGCCTTATGGCCCAATGTTAAGGCCTTTGCATATTTGATTTTAACTGGAGTTTGGCCTGAGAAAAGGCTGAAGGATTAAGAGTTTAACATCATTTAAACTCTTCAAATTATTTTAACAGGAGTCTGTGGTTCACAGATGCTTTTTTATGGAGTTTGTGGTTTAAGCCTGGGGCTGGAAGCTGGAGCTGGGGGCCCAAATCCTGATCTTGTATCGCCACTTATTTCCTGGGTGGTCTTGGAGAAAATTGTCTTGAATTTCTTGTCTTGATGATTGGCTAGTGATGCTCCCTTCTCTTTGTGGACCTTTTCACCCTGTGGGGCACTGAGCTGAGCAGCCAGTGTTGGTAACAGGTGGGAGCAGCCTGGAAGGCTCAGAGGGGCTCAGACTCTTGTAGCTTGGTGAGGGTTGGAGTCACTGTGAACTGACTCAAATGCACTGCGTGGGTTAATTGGGAGGGTAAAGCTGGCACCTCCAGCTCAGGAGGAGTTTATTAACAACTGACAATGGATTGGAGAATGCAGATAAAGACGCCAAAGAGATGACAAGGTGTCTTGTTTATCACAGTTGTCTTTGGTGAGCCAGACCACTACACAGTGGGCTGGAGGTATGGTAGACAACAGCCTCGCAATGCACCTTAGCTGGCACAGACTTCAGGATGATCACCAGTGGGTGCTAACAGCAGGATTCATTTCACCTAATTTTAGCTGCCTAAAAACATCCTAGCAGGTCATTTAGGGGACACTGTATGAGTAGTACGTACGCTAAGGGCTCTTTTCTGACCTTGTTTTTTTAACTCTGTGTCCAGAAATGACAGCATGGCTCTTACACCCGACCCAGTGGACACTTGAAATCACACACATTGTGGATGCTCCTTGTACCTGCTGGCCTCTGAGCCATGCCCAAGTCTATCTGGAAGATGCCAACAACGCAAACAAGAGATGCACCGGGGCCACGAGTAACTCCTGTAGCTCCCAGAAACATTTCCTGGCACCCCTTAATTATCAGCACGTCCATCACCTTAGTGCGTACTCAGTGGAGTATGACCAGTCTTAGAAGAGGTGTCTAAGAGGCCATTTGCATGATTTCCTCTTACCTCGAAGAGTCAGCAAAGATCTCAAGATAGAGACACACTGAGGTTTGTGTCATCCAGAGCCTCCCATCCAGATGCTGCCTGGAGAAACAGCCTCACTCCAATGCAATTACAGAAAAATCCAAGGGATTTTCCTCTCCTGAGAAAGCTCCAAGGGAGTGTGGAAATACTGAATGAGGAGATGATGGCTTGTCAGGGAACAGACAGATGAGATTAAACTCAACCTTAAATTGAGCAATGGGAGTAGATTCCTCATTCCTGGACATCGAGACAGCTTCATGAGAAGGCTGAGGGGCCATGACCTCCATGTTGCATGGCCTGGATGGCTCAGGAGAAAAGCAGCTATAAAACCCATCCTCCCCATCACTGAGCAGCTGTGTCCTCTCTCACCTGCCTGCAGCCACAGCCTGGGAGTCATGTTTATTGCTCATAACGAGCATTTCATAAGCATGTGCAAAGCCCACTGAGTTATCGAAGTGCTGACTTATTTTTCAGTTAGACACTGGGCAATGTCTGCCCTTTGCTAGCTGTGGTGCTACCAGAATGATGTCCATCCCTGACCCGCTCCTATTGCTTTTGAGGTGCAAAACCTCCTCTGAGAATAATGCGCCCCACTTGCGTGCACCCCAAAGGTGGTTTGTAGCTGTGTTATGGAGGATGGCGGCCCCAGCAATATCAACACCATGTTGGCTGTGAGTGCATCAGGGCACTGGGGCAGCCTGGTAGAGCCTTGCAAGCTTATCCCCCTCATCTTCCAAGCATTGTATATCCCTCAAGCCCTTCATCCTCTAAGATAATTAAGAGCATAGGAGAAATTAAGCTAACTCTGTCGGGGCTATTGCATCTCTCTTATCATCAGTTGTTACTCCCTTGCTTCCTACACATATGTAATTAAAGCAGGTTTTCCTGCTATCAGATGAAGTGCCTTGTTCTTCAAGACCAGTTTCGGTTACAGTGGTGCTTGGCCTGAGCTTTCAGTGCCTTTCACTCATAGGAAACTCCTCCAAAACTCAGCCAAAAATGCTCGACTCTCTGCAGATGCAGGCGGACATGAACCGCCCCCCCCACCCCTTCCCGCTCACCCCCTATGACAGTCCCACTGTAAAGAGCTGCCAATCCATAATAGGTCACACCGGGTCACTGACCAACCTTCCCTGCAATCCCTACCCAGCTGGCATTAAATAACAGCCTGTGCCATTTTTAAATGCTCCATCACAGTCACCGCGGCAACCTTAAAACAGACCCCGGTGCCAAGCCATATTGCTGCTACCACCACGTCGAGCCCTGAGGACGGATTTAGTAGAGGCATAAAGCTAAACAGAACCAAAGGGCACAAGGACAGCACAAGGCTTTTCCTTCCTCTGCAAGAGTGGGATGAGCCTTGTGAGATCCCCAGCGTCTTTGTGCAAGAGCCTGATATTATAAGAAAAGGGAGAGGAGGGGGAGGGAAAGGTCTCTGCCTGCAGAGAGCCTGGAAACAGGAGGCAGAGCTGGCAGAGAGCAGGGAAACGTGCTGGCCACCACCAAACAGTGCTCCATATTGCCAGTGCTCTAGGGAGAAGAAATGTTGGGCCACCAGCTCGAAGACCAACCAGGAAGGACCTCACCTGGATGAAGGCTTACTCTAGGTCTTCACTTGCAAACTCCTCAACAAGCCCCTGCCGTCTGGAAGGACATTGAGCCTCAATGTACACTCTGCAAGTGACAGTAATGCGGCCAAGTGGCGTGATTACCTGCTCCACTCCTCCTTGCCTTTTAGGACTCTGTTTCCATGCTGGATTTATGAGATTCCAGACAGGCAGTGCTTTATCAAACCTGGGCTTGGATCAGTGCCACGCTGCCTTCCATTTTATACTGCTGTCTCATGTTCAAGGAAACAATTATCACAGTGTAAAGAGTTGCAGAGTGCTAGTTGTGCCATGGTTACTATCTTTTTTAGTGCTAGGTGTTCCTCACAAATGCGAGGTAACATTTTTTTTTTTTTTTTAATTATAGCTAGTTTCCCATGTTTTTTTGTTTTAAGGCCCCTATAAGCTTGAGGATTAAGACCAAAGTTAAGGGTCATGTGAAAGAGGATCTCTCAGCGTAAGGTGCAATCACTAGTGCCTCTACAAATAAAAGTCACAATGATGATGTTGATACTAAATCTCAAACCTGTGCTAAAAGCAGGATCACCCGAATGCCCCTAAGTAAGCAGTTCTGGGGGAAAAAAAATATTCTCCTAAGTGGGTTTTTATTGCTTGAAAGGTCAGGTTCAGCAGGAGTGTCTGCCTCTCCCAAAGGTACTGTGTCAGGTTAGGCCAGGCCTGAATTTGTTCCTGCAGCTGGCTTTGGTGACCACACTCCATAAATACGAGGTGAACAACAATTGCAGACAATATTATCGTTGCCTCTGATAGCACCTTGGGGCTTTACTACAAGGTGGTTATTGATCCCAGTAGATAACAGCCTTAGGAACATCCTTTAGAAACCAATAGTATCTCCCCTAGTTGAATAGGCTGTAAATTAGTGGTGATTATTTTCATAGCTTTGGAGTTGGCTCTCGTTTATTGCCTTCTTTTCTTTTCTTTTTTTTTTCTTTTTTTTTTTCTTTTTTAGGAGAGAAATAATCATGGCTTACTTTTATAAGAATGTTCTTAAGGCTCATAGATGGGCATGTGTTTCAGGGCTCATTTAAGTGAAACACACAGAATCATAGAATAATAGAATCATAGAATGTTAAGGGTTGGAAGGGACCTCTAGTGATCATCTAGTCCAACCCCCTGCCAGAGCAGGATCACCCAGGGCAGCCCACACAGGAATGCATCCAGATGAGTTTTAAAAGTCTCCAGAGAAAGAGACTCCACAACCTCTCTGGGCAGCCTGTTCCAGGCTCTGTCACCCTCACAGGAAAGAAGTTTCTCCTCATATTGAGGTGGAACCTCCTCTGTTCCAGCTTGTACCTGTTATTTCTTGTCCTATTACTGGGCACCCCAGAAAAGAGCCTGTCCCCTTCCACTTGACCCCCACCCCTCAGAGATTTATAGACATGAATAAGATCCCCTCTCAGCCTTCTCTTCTCCAGACTAAACATCCTCAAATTCTTTGCTGAATCAAAACTCAGAGCTCTCCCAGCACATCATGCTCTACTTCTTTTTTTCCCCCCATTCACCTTTTAGTTATAAGATCCTCAGGGCAGAGATTGCTTGATATGAGTTTCGGCTGTAAGGCTGAGGGTGTTGTGATGCCAACAGGATACAGCCTTGCGATAAGGCACAGCTCTGTGTGATGGGATACATGCTACCGGTGTTGGGCTCGTTTGATCCTGAACCATGCAGAACAAGAAGAATATTGCATTCCTCTACCTCCTATTCACGTATTTCACCACAAGGGCTGTTATGTGGCCGTTTGGCAGCAGGCGGGAAAGATTAACATCTAGGATAGCAGAGCCAAACCCTGACTGGAGATAATTATGTAGAAGGTATCTCATCCTCCCTGAGGTCACTCTTCTACCAAGTGCTTTTACTCAACCTGCCAGTTTTGGGGTGAGGGGAGAGAAACTCGCTTGAACATGCCTCCTGAGTTGCAGAGCTGTTCAAATTGAATGAAGCTGGCTGCTCATTTCCTCTACTCTCTGCTGTCTTCTGTGCTCTTGACAGTGAGCAGAAATACATGTTCGTGCTTCTAGAATTGGAGTGGGGCTGTTCCCCTTGACTCCTAACCTGAAAGCACCAGGGCAAAGAGATGCTCATCCACTAAAGTATGATTTGGAAAGTGAAGAGATGCCAAATCCAGTCTCTGCTGTCTCCAGTATTTGTCGGTTGATTAGAAGGTGAAGTAATGATAAAGCCTAATGGCCTCTTATTTGGCCTTGCCCCCTTTACACACTTCACAGAGAGAACTTAAGTATATATTCAGATCACTCCAACAAAGGCATGAGATTCATCTCACTGAAATTTTTCACAGTAGTTATCTACAGCTATGCCCAGGCTCCCTTTAGAGCCAGTGGTGAAAAAATGGCAGTCCCTGAGGGAGATTCATCTGACCTATTTTAAGTGCCAGTTTTAGGATGTAACGAATCATGTTCCAGCAGTTCCTATTGCTCTCCGCTGTCATAAGCAGAGTCTTGGACATCCCAGAAACAGAAACCCACCACCACTGCCTACTTTGGGTGCTGTGGTCCCCTCTCTCTTTGAGTTGTAGACTGTGTTCATGGGCAGGCTTCTGGCATGTGAGGTGCAACAGGAAGTGGAATTAGGCTCGGCAACAGTGAGGATATTTTCTTTTTCCCTCACTATTACTGATGAATACGGAAGGCAGCTAAGATCATGGAACCATAGAATCATAGAATCATAGAATGGCTTCAGTTCCTCTGAGGATTTTTGGCTTTGCCTTTTAACTGCTTTGTTTATTAATTGATCAAATAGAGCAGCAGAAGAAGAGGTCTTGGGTCAGGTGGCTCTACCTAACCCAGCTGATGAGCTGGGCAGACTCAAAGCAGAAAACTCATTCTCCTCCTGCAAAGGACCCCTCTATGCCCAAGACTGCCTACACAGAGCAGTCTTAAGATGTATTAAGATGATTGGGCACAGTTTGCTCTGTTGCCTCTTTTATGGAGAAGAGCAGCCTTCCTTCACAGTCTGGGCTGAAAACCACCTGCATTTTCTAGAAGTGGGCAATAAAAAAGAACATGGAAGTAGAAAACCAACCTTTTTTTTCTTTTTTTTTTTTTTAATAGTGGGTGAAAGACATGCCATGAAACTTTGGGGGAACTCACCCATACCTTGACATGCTCTAACACCAAAGGTGAAAATGGAAATGTAGAAACTGTGGTGAGAAATTGTAGGACCAAGTTTGTTCTGGAGCCCATGCCTGAAAAGTGCCTCGGCATCTATCTGAAGTGCTGATTGGCCGTAGAATCCCAGGAGAGCGCGTTTCAGTTGCTGCATTTCATTCATTTTTATGCCTTTCTAATGCAGATGCAGCTGAACTATACCATTGCTTCATGTACACACCTCTTTTCCATATAGATGATGACTGCATCAAAGAAGCCAGTGCTCTGAAATAGCACACAGTGAAATACCGCAGCAATTCTCATTTGAAGTCTATAGTGGGAGAGCAATTTCCAAAAATGAAGGGCAAAGTTCCTAATCCATAGCAGCTTTGTGCCAGGGAGATGTGGGAGAGAAGAAACAGGATGCATCCTGCATGAATCATCACTGTAACCACACTGAATTTATTAGCTGAAATTATGAGGAACACCAAAAATTATTAAAACCTCAAAATGTCTGGAGGAAGGCGTCGCCTCAAGGACTGGCTATTGTGAGATAGAGCCATAGTTTTCCTGTTGATTTTAATGAATTGAGGGCTAAAAGGGTCAAGCTTTCAAAGCCAAATAATTCATTTAAAAATATTATGGGGCAGCTGTCGTCACTACCCGTCACAGAGAGGGGTGAAGAAATCCCCAGGGCCTGGGAACCTTGTCCCTCTCCAAAACAGGGTGACTACAACAACCCTCTTACTTTACACTCACCCAGACCATCAGTATTTGCACATGACTGCCTCCTAGTCCTATGTTAGAGACCCTCAATCCACCCCTCATCACTATGACCACCAATCTCTATAGATTTTCCCTCACCAAGGTGTTGAACTGCGTCCTTTCTGTAACAGGGAGTACATCCAGGTTTGGGGCCCAGATTTTGGCAGCAGAAGTGACAATATCTCCTTGAGGTTCTTCCTGCGTGTTTTGCTTTATGACCCCACCTCCGTCTGCCTGGCCTGGGGGAGAGGAGCACCAGCCTGCCCTGTGCTGGAAGTGGCCCACACCGCATCCAGTGCCGAACCTAGCAATCTGCCTACCTGGTGCCTTTGGCCTTCCCCAAAAATAAACCCTGAGATCCCAGTAGCTGGAAGCTCTGCAGGCTGGTAGAATGTGAGGGACTCATGATTTTGTGGGGTGATTCAGTAGGAAGGAGAGGGACTTTTCTTGCCCTTCAAAGCGTACCACTTTCAGTGTCCTAGCTCAGTATTTCACAATTCTTACATTCAAATTCAGCTCAGTTGCGTCCTGTCTGTCATGGACCCCAAATCAAAATACTTGCTCTCCTCAAAGGCCAGTCCTGGTTCTGTGGGGCTGTCCTTTTGACAGCTGGCTCTTGAAGACTCATGGAGCGAAGCAATCTCCTAGGCTACTGCTTTCCTTCGCTGATTGTGAATATCTGCTTCAGATCCCCTGCTCTTCCTATTCTCTGCTCAGGCCCCCTCTTCCCCTATCCTCAGACATCTCCACTGTCTATGGACTCAAGTGCTTCTCCTGCAGTGGTTCAGCTGCATGAGCTCCATTTGGGGTAATGATGTGCAGTCATTGCTTTGTCTTCCATTTGCTACATCCTGGCTTGGGTTTCTGCCCACTCTCACACTTGTCTAAGTCTTCTGGGAGGGAGGGATTTGAGCTTCATGGTCCTCAATGGAGAAAGCATCACCACGGTGCCCCTCAGTGACAAACCCTTGGGAGTGAGGGCCTAGAGCATCTCTTTAGTGTAGGAATCTGCCCCGAAACAAACTGGAAGAAAAGCTTCGCTAGGTGGCACATCACAGACTTATGGTTAAGTTGAGGTGTGAGTATGGTTATATAGGGTATATAGCCCTTGCCTCTCTCTGTGCTCACATAGCAGCTGAGTCTTTTCCCATGCCATTTTTTTGCCAGCTATCCTTGCTAATGGAGAAGTGAGGAGAGAAGCAGAGACAAAAATGTGCCTCCCAGAGAGATCTATTTCTTCTTGGGCAACCGTCAGTATCTGGAGATAACAAGAAGTTTCCTCTGCATTTTAGAGAGGCTGAGAGGCGCTCAGGCAGGGAAGCTCAAAACTAAATTACCAGGCAGGTCATTTCCACTTCATGCTGTCACAGCTCAAGCAGAGGGAGGAGAAGGACTGTTTGTTGGTTTTTCCTTCCCAGCTCAACAGGCACACTGACACTGCAGCAGCCTGGGAAACAAGTCAGATGCAGGTCGCTCTAATCCGACAGCGAAACAGCCTGAACTGTAGCACTCATTTAAAGATAAAGACCTCCTCTCCTCCTCCACATAGTGGTTTCTGTATAAACCAGACAGGGGTTGCAAAGTCTTTGGGCATGAATTTGCCAGGGAGAAGAAAAGAGAGTGAAGATGTCCTACAAGCAAAGACTGGAAAGGATATTGAGAGACCAGATAGTCTCTCCACTCGCTGCGTGGTTCTGTTCTGGGTCCTGCTCCATTGCAGGTTTTCCCCACGTTCAAGGGTGTTCATCTGGGGAGGCTGGGTACCCACTCTTCATTATTTTTAGAGTTGAATGTTAATATGTTTAATTGCCAGCACTCTAGGAAGAGAGCCAGGGTTAAAAAGTATCTACTCAGAAACTTCCAAAAAACACTGTTAAACAGCATCTAGGAAAAAAGCCAGAAACAAAAATTTATGATCTTTATCTCTGCAATAATAACTTCATAGTGGTCAACCGAGTAGCAGAACAAAGGTCATTTGTTTCATATCAGCTGGACTTTGTGAAATCCTTTGTTTCCTTTGGCGTGAGCTTGCCCTGCAGGTCTCATGCAGAAGACCCTACAAATGAATGCAAAAACCTGGCAGTCCAGATTGACCCATTTGCCCCTATTCTTTGCTCAAGGCTAAGGAACTGTGCAGTTCTAAATCAGAAAGCTCCCTAGCACTGATGGAAGCCCAACCCAGATCTTCATCCATGGAAGAAGCTTGTTTCACCTCATTTATTAAAAGAGTTATCCATAGGAATGGTCCAGTGTAACTTCTGTGTTACTAAACCCACTTTGATTAACATCAACAGCCATGAAATGCATCTAAGAACTTTCTGTTTGCACAAATGTGAGATCCTACCTCATTTTAGGTTTCTTTCCTTCCAGCAGGACAGAGGACAAGCAAGGGACCCATAAAGACCTCTGAAAATAAATTAAAGGAGAAGAGGCTCTTTTTATATTATTATTTCCTGGTTGTATAGTAGAAACAATTCTAGGCAAAATATACACAGTTTGCTTCTTGACACCGCTGCCAAGATTCCCGACTTTACAGTGAGGATCATGTTTCAGAACATTTCCAAACCAGCCCCCACAAAATTAATTGGCTATCCAAGAATCTTGGCATCGGATGTTATTTATCATTTTTAAGGTAAAGCTCTGGTCCCAGTGACTGCAGAGAAAAACCTTGAAAATATGATCTCTACGAGTCTTAATGACTCAGAGGGTGGGATTCAGTTGCCCACACACAGGAGCCTGGTGCCATTTGAGATGCCCTTGTATATTTGAGACATCCCACGGTGTTGGCAATGTGACACGGAGCCGCGGGAAGACGAGCACTCCTCAGAAGCGAGAGCTGGAATCTGGGGCTGGATACCCTATAGGATCTAGCTTGGCTCAAGGAATGTGTGTTTAGACAGCTGAATCAAGCCCTAATGCACACATATAAAATGTATGTAATCAAATCAATCAGTCACTCAATCAATCACAGGAGATATTTCCAAATCTTCAAATTTCATGGCAGTTCTGGAGGCAATTTAAGCAGCATTTCAACGCTCAGGACTGTGTTAGAAACACACTATTTACTTCTCTGACACTTCGACGCATACTGAAGCATTCATCTGGCCCAGGCTTTCTGTTTCCCACCCTTTCTGCTAACATCCTCTTCTCCATTCTCTGCCCCTTCTGCAGCTCTACCCCAGCCATGGGAGATGTAGCTCCCTGCTTGATCTCCAGGATGCAAGAGAAGCAGCAGTTTTGGTTGCTGGTTTGTTTTTTTTTTCCAAAGGAGAGATATGCAAAATGCATGAGGCAAAGACTTTCCACCAGGCAAAGGGGAAAGAGATGTGACATGGTTTATGGAGCCCTGAGAGGTAACAGAAAGGGCCAGCACATGAACCATCAGCAGCTCTGGGGCAGCATTACCTCAGAAAGGCAGAGCCTTCACAGAAAAGCAGGATATTTTTAGTTTACCTAGTGTATTTAAATCATCCTGGAGTACATTAAAATTACAGTAATTATCCCACCTTCTCATGTGGGATTCTGGGAGGTGATGGATTGGTGGATCGTGTGCTGGTGGAGTCATCTTCGGCGAGGTCCTTCTGCAAAACTGAATTATTTTGTTTCCACGTTTTACAGCTGCAGCATTCCTGGCCCATTAATACTTGGGAGATGAATACTGGGATCTGTTCACATCACATCCTTCTCTCCAGCAGCCACTTCTTGCAGCACCCCAGAGCTGAGGCAACCACTGCAACACATACTCCTTCAAACCAAAAACGCATTTACACACTCCTGGAGCTGGGAGCTTGCATCTGCAGGCAAGGCTGATGTTTTCTTCCCGGAAATATTTAACCTGTAAATTATTTCTGTTTTCCCCTGCATGGCTGTGCTGTGGGGTAGTGCAGGGAAACCTGATGTCTCCCAGCCCCTGGTGTCATCTCGCTGCCCCATTAGTGCAGGCATGAGAAGGGGATTTATTTCACTGCAGCAGCACCATTGAAAAAGAGCTGTTAAAAATGACAGCTTTTTGCACACACAAAAAAGGGCACATTCTTCTTCAGATCAGAAGCTTCATGTTTCTGATTGCAAAAAAATAAAATAAAATACGTGGGGCTGAACAAAACAATCACTTTTCTTGATGAAGAAATCATTTCCTGTATAAATTAAGTCATCATCAAATTGTGGGTTATCTCTGGTTTTAACCTCACTTCTGAAAGATGGTGTTTCTGATTTCAAGATAAGGTGTCTTCCTCTCTCTTCGTTTCTTTCCATCAAAATACGAATTTTATCAACATCTGAAAAAATGGTTCCTGCTTCTTGTCGATGCATCAAAGTCAGAGAGAAGTCCTCGGAATCCCTCCTGGTGAAGTGATACAAGTTTCTACCAAGCCTTGAAGTTTCTACCAGCCCAGAGCGACCCTGGAGGTCCACCCAGCCCATTGTCACCCTGGAGGTCCAATCAAATCTGGCAACAGTCTCTTTGAAGCCCTGAAGGGTGTGATTCCCCCTCAGGAAGGCCAGGTAAGGAGAAATTAACAGGAATCCTTAGATGATGGCAAGCGATTCCCACCCTGGCTGTCTGCACTCGGAGCATCGTAGAAAACCACGGGGAGGGGATCTGAGCAATCACCTTGTCCCAAGATGGGATCCATGTGCAAACTTTCTCCCCTCCTCTCCTCCAACTCAGATGGAGAAGTTCTCATCACCTCCTCTGCACGTGGGAAACCTTGCCAGCATCTGGCCATTCCCCTGCCTCACACCCATGTTCTCTGGCCCTTTCCCAGCTCTTCCAGCAGCATGTTCCTCATTATTTACTCTCTTTAAATGCTGCAGAAATATGCTGCCTTTCCTGAATACTAAGCAAGAAAAAAAAAAAAAAAAGAAAAAAAACAGCACACTCCCTTCCTGGACTATGTTGGTTGTCTGGTTTGAAGTTTGTTGTTACCTCTGAAAGCTTTTTTTGACCCTTGACTTTTGGTCTGAGTGACCTCTGATGTTTGGGGTACTGATACAGTCCCACACCAAGTTTGTTCTTGCATGGACCTTATACATCTATCCATCCATCTATCCATACATATAACTATCTTCCTCTTTTTCTCTCTCATTCCAGTGCTAGCTGATCAGTTCTTGGCTTTCCTTACACTTCTTTCATTGAATTAATATCTTTCCCTTGAGGATGTTTTCTCCCTCTCCCATATTTTCTCTTTTTATACCCTGTCATGTCCCTCTCCATTTTGCTTTCTCCAGACCTGCTCCCCTTCTCTCCGTGCTGCCAATTTACAGTTGTGTTATGTATTCAGCATAACATATATATTTAAATGGGATGATTTCCACTAATGTAAACAGTCTGGCCCATTAATTTCAATAGTGGGGCTGACAGCTCGGGCCTGGAGTCTCGTTGCCTGGTGACACATGAGTACAGCTGCTTAAACTTGACGGGTAACTGTTTCCAGCTCCTAGCTGCACATCTGCAGGAGGAAGGAAATACTTTCTGTAACGCTGGAAAAAAAATAAAACTGCCTAGATTTGCCTCCCTCCCACCCCCAGATGATGATATTCATCATTCAAATGTTTCAGCTGAGTGGGTGTTTAATTCAGAGTTTGGAGGGGGACATTTATGGCGTGTTACCGGCTTTGCCGCCGATCCTTTGTTCCAACTGCTGTGATGCTGCCTTCACCAAGGGCTTCTCCTAAGCCGCTCAGGGTACTGCCATGTGTCCAGCAACATGGAATACCTTCAGAACCAGTTACTGAATGAAAACTGAGAATGATGTCTCTCCTCACTGAGGTTGCTATATTGATAATTTTTAGCAGTGGAGAATGAGCATGGGATTTCTTTGAGATGGGTCTAGCACCACCTTGAACAGTCCTTGCCACGTGTGGGCCGAGTCCTGACCTGAGACACCAACTTTGATGATGCAACTCAGAAGACAAAGATAGCAAAGCTTCAGGAATTGACTCAAACTTTTCAGGGTTTCACTTCCAGTTGCTCCAGGAAAATGTGTGATTTTACACCATGAACCCCTCCAGCTTTGCTTCCTTGAAGTAACTCATTCTCACCCACCACATCATTAGCTACTCAGAAAGACTGAGATACCTGTAGGAAAGTTTTGTGCTGCAGTCTGTTGGTGAGCTGTGCTCCCAAGTGTCACCCTGAGTATGTTCTTCCCTTGACGGCTGGACAGGAGGAGGAAATGGGCCATGAATGTCACTCCTGGGACACAACCACGGGGGACAATCACTAGCTCAGATTTGAGTCAGTGTGGAAGAAAAGGAAGTGTTGTGGAAGTAGGGCTGTTACTTTCTGTGGGACAGCAAGAGAAACTTGGACTACACGCTACTGTCACCCTGATTATACATCACAGTTTTCAATCTCTAATTTTTTTTTCTCTTTCTGAGCGAAAATCAGCTGCTGGGGATATTGGTCTGTCACTACTTATACAATTCTTACAGCAGCATGCACCAGCTTTGCCTGGAAATGGAGAATGAATGCAGGTCTAAACATGTCAAAAAGTGTCCTGCCTCCATGACAAGCTCCCAACAGCCCTGTCATTCGAGCGCTGAAATATATTCTTTGAAAACCTTTTCATTACCTTCTTGCAACACACTGGGCAATGTGATCTTCTTTTGTGTATTAACTTCTGGCAACTTAAGGTGAGATCCTGAGAGCTTCAGAGGGTAATCAGGTACTTTAACATGGAGAAAAGGGAAATAGCTCCCACTAAAGTCTAAGAAGTCGTGAGGCTGGACTTCAGATGATGTCTAGAGCACTAGTAAGGAAATGTATAGGAAAAAGTCATCCAGTCTGCTGCATTGCCAAGGTCTCCCTAGCAAAGGTCTTGGAAAGCACAATTTTTACATGGTTCCTGCTAAATGAGAGCAGACTCACTCACAGACCTTATTTCTGAACACAGGCTGAAGAAGTGTAAAGATATGAGCAACTGTTGAAGTTGGCTCTGATTTGAGCAGGGGCGTGGATTGGATTATCTCCAGAGGTCCCTTCTAACCAATATTTTTTTGTATAAATCTGTGGTTCTGTTACATCATTTGCTGTATTTAGGTGGAAGCTGAATTCTGGAGCTGCTAAAATGCAGTAGGCTACAGATTTTTGACCTTTAGAGGTCAGAGATCTTGTGAGATATAGCTCACCAATCCAGTATCCTGCCAGTTTCTGGCCCCCTCTCCTTGAAGGGCCTGATGAAGGTGGGAATCTGGACAAAATAGGTTTGGCAGTGCTGTGTACCATAGACACTATGGGCTTTTTTTTCCTAAAAAGAGACAAATCTGGTCTGGATTAAAAAAATCTTCTTTCTGAAGTCTGTTGAAAAGGCAACGTCGTTCTGTAACTTATTAACCAAGCTCAAAAAGCCTCTCAGCTGATCCAGAGTACATATTTGTATTAACTAATATGGTCATTTCTTGCACCTTGTGACCTACTGAAACATTAACAAGGCTTTTCTCTTCCCTGTATTTCACTGAGCTTCCTTTCAACACAATAGTTGTCTCCAGGCCCAGAAGTTTGTCCTGATGAACATGGACTTTCCAGAGGAAACTCCTACCTAATTCTGTGACTTTCATTTTGTATCTTTTCTAGAGCAGCAGATTTCCTAGTTCAGGTGGTAAGTCAGAGGTGGGAGGGAAGGGGCTTTGCTTTCCTTAATATAGTCAAGAAAAGCTTAAGTTTTGTGAACATTGATGCTGAGGCACCCTGGGGGGTGATGGGTAGTTTTATACGAATATCAAGGCTGAGCCAAACTGTGCACTAACAGCTTTAATCCTTCTTGATTTGTGTCAGAGAAGGATATTAGATGTTTCTTGTATGTGATCATGTCTCACAATTGATTTGGGGCTGAAATGACGCAACACCAGCTTGTCGTGGTAGTGAACCGAACCCACACTGGGAACTCTGTTGACTAATCTAGATGGCGACCACAGCCTGTAGCGGACTGAAGCCCAGGTCTAGTCCCAGGTGGAGAAGGTCAAGCGATCTAACCAAAGTTTGCTCAGCCATGTTTTCAGGTTCCATGTCCATTCCCACAACCGTTAAAAGCACCTTTAAAGATCTTGCTTTGTTTGGTTGGCTTCTTGCACAAATCTAGCACCACTTGGGCGTGCTGAAATAAAGTGAACTTAAAATGACTGTCCCTAGGAGTCCATTTCTGTGATTTTGGAACCATCTGATAACAAGCAGAAGTCTGTCCTCTCCTCTGAGCCTCTTGGTCTCAGCTCACAAGTGCTGCCAGTCAATGTCCCTGCCACAGTGCTTCTCCCAGAAGACAGAGGATGATGCTTATCTGACTGTCTAAAATAGTTCAAACAATATCAGATGACTCATGCTGTAGAAATGACCCATCCTCTCTATAAAGGGAGCCTTCCATCATCAGTCCTTTAGGAGAAATCCATGATGTGGACATCTAAAGGCTGGTGAGATGAACTATAGTCCAAGAAATACAGAAAGATTACTCGTAGGGCCTAGGAGATGAGAATGACCACATTCTTTCCCATGATTGCTTTCAACTAATTTGAGTTTGTTTGCTTTGTGCAGAGCAATAAAATAAATGTCTAGCTGCTCCCTTGACTGCCTCTGACTTTGAATAGGACTCTGAAAGACACAGCAGGAAAGGATTTGGGCTGCCTTAAAGCAGAGACCACATGGTAAATTATTTATTTGCCTGTTTATATCCTGTAATAAAAAAAATACACAAACAAAACCTTCCTTCTTCCCCTCTTAAAACTCTCCATTTATGTGTGCAGATACTTTATACAATCCCTGGTTCAGTTTGTTTACATCATGCTCAGTGCCTGAAGAATTTGCAAGTGCTTGGAGAGCTTCAGTGGCACAGGCAAATGCTGGTGCCCCTGTTACTGCAGAGGGGGAACCGAGGCATGTTAGGACCCAACCACTTGCCAAGGTCAAAATCAGAGCAGGATTTCACGTTCAGAGAAGCAAACTTGGGGAGCTCTTCAGAGGATTTGAACTTTGAAGGACGAAAGTCCAGGGGCCTTGTCCTGCTTTGTGTGTTGCTTGAAGGGTCTCTTATACTCCCGCTTTGTCCAAACAATGAGTTTCTTGGGTGAGAAGTTTCTCCTTACAAATTTTCACCTAGCATAGGATAATGGGCTCCCTCTCGAGTAACAGTCGTCTTTACAACGCTCTTCCTAACTTAAATGCTGTACCTGAGGGGGAAAAAATCGAAGCTCTACGTTTCCTGCACTTTGGCACCGATTGTAAACTGGGACATCTCAGGATGCAACCAGTGAGTGATGGATTTTACGGTGATATTTAGGATGAACTAAACTCAACTAGGCCAGAGACTGCATTGAAAATGGGAATTGTCCGTGAGTCTCCCAGATAGAACTTGTCCCAGAATGAATGAATATAGCTTGCAGATACCACTTTGATCTAGAAATCAAGCTGGAAGTTGTACTGGCCATCCTTGTCCTGCAGACCAGCTGGCAGATGGATCAGTGCATCAGATGTGCCTATGCCATGAAGAAATGTTGCAGCATAACTTCTCTCTTAATCACTTCATATGAGCTATAAAGATATCCAGCTGAGACTGAGATGAGCTTCACTTGAGGAAGGACTGGAATCAGCTTTCCAAAGTGAAAAACAGAAAACCCCAGTGTTTTGGTGAGAGACCATATTAAAAAGTAGGTCAAAGAGGACAGTCAGTCTCTTGAAAGTCAACTTACTCATCTTGTTCCAAGTGCCTTCCAGAGCACCTGACAGTATGTGATGTGTTTGCCCTCACAACTTACTTTAGGGGTGTCACAGGCAAGGGGCCAGAAGACAGTGACTGTCTTCCTCAGGTCTACCCTTACTCATATTTCCCCAACTCAAACCTGACCTTTTCTTCCCCTTAAGTCAGCGATCGCTATAGACCTGCTGAGTGATGTGGGGACAGGATGCTGCTTTGGGCAATGCTGATCCAGAATTACCAACCCCACTGTTTAAAATCATGGTTCAAATTCCAGGCATCCTCAGGAAAGCTAGGTGTTTACACTGGTAAAAATGGATCCTTCTGAATCTTCAGTGTTGACCCCGTTTTTCATCATTACAGGAGCCTGAAACATACTTTCCCTGAAAAAAAAAAAAAAAGAAAACTGAAAGGGCCTGGTAATTACCTGACTTCAGGGAAATGGAAGTAGAGCAACAAACTTCATGGCTCTATGGAGAAGAGCTGGGAATCGTGTTTTCTTTTGTGTCTGGGCAACGGTATCTAAAATGCCACATCTACTAGAGACATACAACTCTTGATGAAATGTGAAGGAGAATTGACCTGAAGGTTGAATGTGTTGACCTTTACTTATTCTATTTAACTGCACTTTCTTCCTGAGTAAAAAAGAACTTTCTGATGATTTCAGCAATACCTTTCTTCTGCTTCCCATTTTCTTCTCATATAAAGGCCATTATATGGTGACTTTAGTCGCTATAGATACAAGACAATGAAGACTACTTTTATACATTGACTGATGCAGCATTTCCAAGCAAGTGTCTAGAAAAACTGGAAAGGATTCCTCACATTTGTTTCAAAACCTTAGAGGATATGGAAAGTACTCCTAGCTTCCAGTGAGACCAGAAAGCAAATAGCGTAGCCTCAATTTACACACGACCCTCCAGTGCTGTATTTTTGAAAAATGACCTAGTTTGACAGGGCTAAGTGCTCAGAAAACCTCAAACAGATGAGCTCTAGTTGACTGGGAACTAAGGACTTCAAACTTGCACCAAGATCATCCCTGGAGTAAGTCACTTATTTCAGTGAATGCCTATGAAGTTCAATCTCAACTTTAGGATTCACCTCAATGAAGACCCAGGCTTAAAGTTACCCAAAAAGCTTCAATCAGTACCTGTCTCTGTCACACTGCCAGAATGTGTAACTGATCTTTCCAATTATTTGAGCGGCTTGTGTCCTTGCTCTGCATTGATGTTCAGGACAATGGGGTTCAGCTCTCAGACACTGAGTCCTTTGAAATGTTATGTTAATATCAAAAGTCATAGTAGTGCTAATATCTGCTGTTAAAACTTTGCCAAGCTCCAAAAACAAGCCTGACAACTAATTCAGGTCTGACGCGATTGTCTGAAATTTTCTTTAAGGCTACCACATCCCCACCAGACATTGCTGCTTCTGTGGTGTTTTCTCTGAATGCCATTCATTCAACATGTCATCCCAGGAGGGAGATGTTACTGGACAGGCTAACAGAAAAGCACAAGTAACTGGTGTGGCTATATCCAGGAGCAGAGTGCACACCTTTGCCATGGGACCAAGCAGTTACTGCAAAACTCCATCAGCAGGCTGAGAGGAGCAACCAAGAGCAGGATAGTGCTTGCTTTCTGAGAAGTATGGTGGGTCTGCTAAAGTCCTCACCATGATAGTGACCTGGGCTGGAATTCAGCCTGTGGACTCACAGTGTCACAGAGGAGCAGTTTAGTTGCCTAAATATAGATGGTTTGCGCTATTTGAGATATGCTAGAGTACCCAAGTTATCCATGTGCCCCTGGCAGACACCAGACCTGGATGACCCTGGGTTTACAGGTGACCCATGCCCTTCTGGCTCTGTAGCACGAGGCCAAGTGTGACATCTTATGACATTAAAAATGCCATTGTCTTTTATGTTAGGCAACCGCATCACACTTTAGTGGTTGGTCATCTGCATCACACCTAACTACTGCAAACTATCAACTTCATCTCCGTTGACTGTCATAGCTTCTGAGATACCTTCCTCTCTTCAATGTGGGAGAAACACCCACATTCAGGTGTTTAATTTGGTCACTGCACTTCAATCACGGGGCCTCATGTGTAGTTACTTCTCAATCTGCAGAGGGGATGACGGTACCCCGGGCAGTGTGGGGCGTGTTATTAGTATTATTGATGGGAGTAATACTAGGGACTAATAACACTTCAGAGAAGAGTCAAGTCCTCTGGTCCAAAGTAGACCTTGCCAGTCTCAAGTTACAGGAAATATTTTCACATGCCTATGCTAGAAAGCATCTCATTTGTTTTATCTCCCTTGTAGATGTCCACCTCTAAGCTTGTCAGCGTGGACATTTTTTATTTATTTTTTTTTACAATTCAGATCTATCTAAACAGTCTGGGCAATGGAGACTAGAACATAATTCATCCTGGAGTCAGCATCTAAAACAGCGCAGAAGAATCATATCTTAAAAGTGCCTGTTTCAGTCCACTGACGGAAGGAGGAACCTGCAATAATGAATTCACAGACAGACATTTGTACTGGAGTCATCTCAAGCGAGGTGAGCTGGATGCCATCTCTGATTTCTGGACCAACCCCACCCTCACACATGTGAATGAATAAGGCAGGGCTTCAAGCACAGCTCAGGAGGGATCTTCTTCACATTCGCGCTGATGGGCATTGGAGCCCAGAAGACTGCTGTGGGTGGGAGCGAGCCCATCTGAACAGCTTGCTGCCACCTGGAAGCTAGGCTGAGAACGAGAACCAGATGGTACAACATGAGACCTTGATGAATAATAATATGTATGCCTACTCTGTACAGCAGGCTTCTCATCAGCAGATCTCAGCATGCCTTGTGGTCATCAGTGGCTGAGAAGTTACCTGTGATCACTTTGCAGCTGAAAAGGTATCTGGAGTCTCAAGTCCAAATTGGCACCACATGTGTCTCCTGAGTAGCCCAGACTGCAACCAGCCTTCAAATGCATAGTTTTGGAGCAAGATCTGGAGATTGTCTGGATGCAAACTGAAAATCAGGTCTGGGATCAGATGGGGACATGACTGTTAACGTAAAGGTAGCCTAAAGCACAAGAGACATGCCAAGGCTGCTTCATGCAGGGTTTCTTTCTCATGCCAAACTCCTGGCCTTTGCCCTGCCTCCAGCAACAGGACCTATCCTACCATTTCTCTGCCTGTTCACTGTCCTTTCACTGCACTCCTGCTTGCAACACTCATTACATGACTGGTGACTCAGGTTGGAGAGACGACATTTCTTGTTGGAGAACAAGAATTCTGTGATTTAAACAGACTCTCCTTGGGTCAGTTGGCCGTCTCTGAATTTCTTCACCTTCTTACGGTGAAAGACATACAATTCAGGTGAAAAATCTCTTTTAAAAACATTACAAGCTGTGGGCCACCACATATTCCAGAGCAGCCGTAGCCCAGCCTGCCTCTCCACACATGCGCTTTCCCTGTAGCCCAGCGTTTCAGACTCAGTTCCCACAAGCAAGCAGCCCTGTCTGCAAGGGCAGATCTAAAGCACATTGCACAACCGCTGCCACGGCCAAGCGCACGTGCAAAGGTCCTGGTGCACGCCCATCATGCAGCTGTGGAAGGCACCCAGCAGCTCAGGTCCGCAGCCAAGAGAGCCGTCCAAGTCCACTGAAAACCTGGCACAGCAGATGCAATACGGCAAAATTCTTCGTCTGCTCCCTCGTGCTTATCGATTGGAATATTAATAAAAGCTTGTTCAAAGCTCCCCCGGCTTCCGAGATTACTTGGGAACAGTCCAATGCTCCAACCCCAGCCATGCTTGTAATAAGAGGACTGGGGGGATCAAAAGCATTTTTAAATGGGCTTGCTAATCAATCATCAACAATTGGGTAAATTAAGCCCTGCAGTCTTTGCTTTTGCAAGCGAGGGATCTGCTGGACATGTCCTTAATGAGCAGATTCCTATCCCTCTAATATTTCTTAATACCTTTCTAGAGGAAATGAGCCGCGGGGAAACTTTGTTCATGGAATGAGAGGAATGTTGATAACTGCTGGCCTCTACTTTCTCACATGTAGGGCTGAGAAACCCCGGGTGGATAAGGGATGTTGGGCTTTCACAGAAGAGTAATTTCCTTCCAAAGATCCTGATAACGCTCCTAATAACTCCTTTGGCCAGTGCCATTGCCAAAAGTAGGCAACGGTTTCATCCTTATCGCCAAGCTAAACTCTTTCTTTACTCATCTTCTCCAAGGATCATTGTCCATCTCTGCCTCTTAAGGATCATGCCCATCTGTGATGAAGGCTTGTTTTCTAAAGCCTGTTGTGAAGATGGACATGCCGCTCCCAAGGTAATGGCCCCAGAAGCAGATTCCTGTTAATTATTAACATGCAAGAGGCAATGCAAATATCACAGGAAGGCAAAGAAACTTGGCTCATCCTGGGACTTTACTGGAATCGCTGGTGTTTGTTACCTTTTTCCATAGTATGAGGCACAGCCCATTTTCTAGGTCCCTCTAAAGCTCCCTGGGACTTGAGACATGGGAGATGTTCTCTTCCTGTGGCACATGGTATTTGTGGTCTTTTATTGTAGGTTTTAAGTGTGTCAGAAGGTGTTAGAAAGAGTTTTGTGGCCCATAGTAAGTCTTGGCTGTGGCATAATGGGTTCTACACACCTTCTGTGCACAGACACACCTGTCACACCATTATCCCCCACCCTAAAAATCAAGACACTAGCAATTCTTGGCAGATTTCAGAACACGGGGAACTTTTATGCATGGAAATTGTACCAGTCTAAAAATGGCACCCATCTATAAAGGGACAGGGGTTGCAAAGAGATGTGCATGGCAGCTCTGCTAAATACAGGTGGCTGTAGAAGTGAATAGTTTGGATGCTTTAGGCACTCAGTAGAAGGTCTGAAAATTATGTGAATGAAAACAATGTTGTTCCTACATATTAGGATTACGCTGTTCTAAACACAGTGAGAAGACAATCAGACCTGGAGATACATTATGGAGACATTGTCCAGCCAGATGGTGCACACTGTGTAGACAGAGGATTCCAGGGAGGTTTTATTTCTCCAAAGAGAGCCCAGCTTGACAGTGTTTTACCTCTTAAGTGTGATGGCACAGCAATTAGCACATCCAGCATTCAGCACCCTGCTTTCCCTTTGGGAGCGGGGGTGGGAAGGAGGAGCAAATCCAAGTTGAAATGAAGAGTCCAGGCGCTGCCAGGATCACACGCTGCTTGGGAACTCGCTCCACTCGCCTCTTGAAGCCTCCACAGCACAAGTTCCTCCTGTAGACACCTAAAATAAAAGGGATTTTATGGGATTTTGTCCACAGGCAGCAAAAGCCGCTATCGATTGCTGTAAGGCTCTTAAATGAGAGTAATTCACAACCCTCTCCGGTTTTGAAGGCAAGCTCTAATTTAATATCATTATGTCTTCATGCCCCCACACATTCCACTGTCTCATTCACTGAGCTTTTATTGGGTTCTGGATAATTTATGGCTAGATATGCTGCCTTTTATCTAACCTATTTTTAGCTATTCTCGCTTTTTACATATTTTATTTTTTTTCCTGCCATCACAACTGGCAATTAAAGTAAAAAGATTTTTAAAAAACTACATGATAAAGTTCCACCCAGCTTTCACCTTTATTTCTTCTCTTTTATGTGCTGGAGGATGCGTTTGTTATTGCTACAGCATTATGAGGATGGAGCTTGTGATAAAAACACTTCCCACAGATTTAATTTCTTACCTTTTTTCTTCATTTCAGAGCATGTGACTTTGCTCCAAAATCTCCACCAATGACTTGGTCTGGGTTGTACAGCTACTGAGCACTCCTAGCTCACTCCAGATTCCTTCTGTAACTGAGGTCCAGAAACTTTCTGGGACTTTTCCTACAGGGATTAAGTGTACTCAGTCCTCAACATCTTCAAAGGAAGCTGTTGATGGGCACCCCTCAGGTTTGGACCCCAATGTTTTTGTAGAATCATATTATCATAGAATGGTTTGGGTTGGAAGGGACCTTAAAGATCATCTAGTTCTACCCCACTCCTGCAGTGAGCAGGGACACCTCCCACTAGACCAGGTTACTCAAAATCCCATCCAAGCTGGCCTTGAACATTTCCAGGGGTGGAGCATCCACAACTTTGTGAAGAACTTTTAAAGCTTTTTCATGCAGAGAGAAAAAGAGGGACAGATTTTACCTGGGGGCTATTTTTATAGAATTTTTTTTTTTAATAAAGAATGTTTGTTTTCTAATAATATAAATAATATTTTTTTTTTATAATTTAATTCTATAGTAACAGAATACATACTGTACATATTTTATTTATAACTGAGGTGTCATTATTTCAATTTAGGATATTTCAATGTTTTAAACATTTGAATTATTTATCTGAGACAATTGGAGAATTTAAAGAAAGGTTTCAGACCTAGAAGTTTGAAGATGTCCTTGTGCCCCTGAACCTTGTTCACTTTTTCCAGTAATAACAGTTGATCTGCCTTTAAATAAAATAAATAAATCCACTCTAGATAGCTATTTTTCATGCTGTTTGGGTTAGAAGTAAGGCCACATAATGGTGTAAATCAGTCCCGCTGACTTCAAAGATATTATTTCCTAAACTTTTTCCACCAAAAAAATTGATCCATGAAATCTCTCCCAGGGGAAGGGTTTATTGCTTTGCTCCTGAACTGTGGGGCTCAGGCACTGCATCTCCATGAGTTCACCTCTGTTCTCCAGGACCAAGCTAGGGTTTTCTTGGGCTGGAATCCACCCATCAGGTAGCAGAGGTGGTAAATGGAGGGAAGGTAGTGACATTGGTGTGGCATTAGGGACACGGGCTTCACTGCTGCCCTGGAGAGCCCAAGAGGATCACCCAAGGTTGGACACATAGAGAAGAGCAGTTTGGCATTGGCTAAGAGTACCATCCAACCATTGCAGTGAGAGACTTGCACACTATGGCTGGAGCTGGGCATTGTCTGGAAAGAAAATTTACCATAAGACAGGGAGGTTTTGCTGGGATCCAAGTCATCGCAAGGACTTGGCAGTTTTAGCAGAACTTATCCGTGAGAAACTTTCAATGTCTTGCCTTGATGAAGCTCTAGGCACTCAGAAACATTTCATTTGGTTCAGGGATTTTAGACCAGTTCCTCACTGCTCCCTTCTTCAGCTTTTCTGTTCACTCTCCATCTCTAAAACCTGAGGCAAAATCCCAGATTCTGGAATGTCTCACTTCAGGCCTCCCACTTTAACTTGCAAAAAAAGTTCTGCTATTCTGACGTTTTCCTGCTATTTTTAAGACAAATGTCATTATGCTGATATTTCCTCCATACAACAATTCCAGTTTCTCAACGTATTTTTAGACATATTTTGTTCACAACTATTAGATCACTGTCATTTTTTTTTTCCTCTCTGCATTTCTGGTAAATAGCAAATTACCTTGTTCTATTTATAAAAGCATACATAGAACAGCGTAACGCTATAAATATTACTTGTAATTAACCACGATATCAATTTAAATACCACAGACAAAGAGCATTAATTAGACATATTGAACATAAACCATTTCCAAAATGTCAAAACCCCCTTGTTTGACTATCCCCAACGTTTCAAGCCATGGCTTGAGGCTGCCAGAGGTGGCTGCTTCCCTGTGCCCTGGCTCAACTCCCCTGGATGTGCCAAGTGTCCCACAGGGATTCCTTGCTCATCCCAGCCCTGCAGAGGAAGGCGACGGATGCTGCATTGGTGTTTTCTGTTAGAGCTGCCCAGATTCACCAGCCACGTTCCCACACGGAACAACCACGACAGAGCTACTAACGAGAACCAACGATCACGAGGCAGATTTCTCCTCTCCTCAGCCAACACGAAATATCATAAGACTGGATTTGGAAAAAACCACAGGGATTTAAAAAACATGCGTGTTAGTTGTTTTCACAGATGACTTTCATTCAAGCAGCTTTATCCAGTCACGAGGGAGAGAAACTTTTTTTTTTTTTCAAATTTAAGAAGGAAAAAGCTGTTAAACTGTTGAATAATTACCAGATTTCAGGAGCTGGGGCTTTTGAGCAGACACTACAAGAGGGCACAGGTAGAAGGTAAGTTATGTAGGACTTACCATGTGATTAAGCAATACCGCGGGTCTCTTAACCAGTCGACACATAGAAGATAATAATAATAAAAAAAATTCTAACGTAAACACTCTAACCCCACAACACTGAAATATGAAGAAGAAAATATGTGGCAACAGTTTACTCTTGTGTCTGCCTGCTTATTGTGTTTGCGATTGCGAGACACACAATGCAGGCTGTTGTATCAGGCCTGAGCACTCGACCCTCAGGCAAAATCTCGCCTGGATAGGATATGCAGCAAAACCACCGTAAATAAATAATGTGCTTTTTTTTTGTAAAAAAACCCAACCTTGAACCATCTGATGCCATCTGATCAGAACAGTCAAATGCTGTATTTAAATTAAAAATTAAATAATTTGTTGTTGGAGGTAAAGGGAAGTTGCTTTGGAGATCTGTTTAGGGGAGAGCATCACAGAATCACAGAATTATAGAATGGTGGGGGTTGGAAGAGACCTCTGGAGATCATCTGGTCCAACTCCCCTGCTAAAGAAGGGTCACCCAGCACAGGTTGCCCAGAATCCTGTCCAGGCAGGTTTTGAATGTCTGCAGAGAAGGAGACTCCACGACCTCCCCGGGCAGTCTGTTCCAGGGCTCTGCTACCCTCACAGGAAAGTTTTTCCTCACGTTCAGACAGAACTCCCTGTATTCCAGTTTGTGCCCATTTCCCCTTGTGCTATCACTGGGCACCACTGAAAAAAAAACTAGTCCCATCCTCCTGACACCCACCCTTTCAATATTTATAGACGCTGATGTGATCCCAATTGCCTCCACGGAGAAGCTCCCCAGCACAGCAGTGGTGATCGCTGCAACCCACGCTCTGCACAGAACTTGCAGATAGAGTGACAAAGTGGTGGTCACCTCAAATCATCAGAAGGGGTCTTTCAGTATGGTGCTTGCCTGCTAGGCTCTACAGGCTTTTTTAGGATATATAGTGCTTGCCCACTAGGTTATATAGAGGTGTAGGGGTAAGTGGAGCTGTTGTCCCAGCATCACTTGGAGATGATGGGACCCAGAACAGTAAAATGACAGTCATAGGTGGTACACCGGGTCCATGCCTCTCGGCTGCCCCAAGAGCACATTTTTGGGCAGTGGAAGATGCTGGGGTAGGGAAAGCAGAGCAGTGCCACATGCAAGAGGCAGGCTCAACCCATGTGTACAGGTTGGGAGACTTGTGAGCAGCATTTTTCCTGAAAATCAGACCAGTTCAGCTAAGATCAGGGGCAGGAGGAAGGTTAGACTGTGCTCACCACTGTAATAACTGTGTGTATGCTCTGCAGGGAGAAGAGGTCTCCCGCCTTGCACCCTCTGTCAGTCTCTCAGCGGGGGTTCACCACAGATCATAAATAAACCAGATATTTTATCATTTTTTAATTAACAATGCACTTGTTTGCATTGTACTTGGATACCTACAAAAGAGTATAAATAATAAATGTAAAGAGCAGCAATTTATCAGTGCAGTGGGGTTTATCTGGATCAGCATTGATCCCTTTTTATAACTACATATCCTTACAGGCAAAAGATAATATATTTCTTACTCATGGCGTGGTTAATTACTGCTTAAAAGAAATTGATACTAACTGGTCAAGGAGTATAACCCATTAGCTGTGCTTAAAATAAATTAGTCAATGTGATTTTCTCAGAACTGATTTTGGGGGGTTATTTACATTTCTAGGTGTTAGTAATTCATGTCAAAGAAATCTTTGGCACTGATAACAAGCACTTCATTAACTAATTAAGCTTGTAAAGCAGCTCAGTGACTGGTACAGTTCATTGAAAGTTCAGATTTAAGCTGACCAGAAATGCAATTCTCCTAAAATTTGAAGTGAATCAATCAATTAATAAGGAAAAAAACTTGCTGAAGAAAGAATTTATTTCAGCTGGGAACTAAGGGTGGCTTTTTTCCACTTTGAGGGATTTTAAACACTTGTAAAAGACAAAATAGAGGCAGTGTTAAAAACAAGAAACTACTTGTAAGTTAATTATTTTTTTCTCCATTTTATAATCCTGAAATGAAACCCTCAGACTTTATGAACATAATTCCTATGGGCTTTTTTTATTATTATTATTTTTGGGCAATTCAACATAAGTTGACGCAAATCTGCAGGGCATTTCTGGGTAACTGAATTCCCTTCTTTTTCTAAAAAAAGGTTTGGCTAAAAAAACTAGCACTGCAATTTAGATCTGTTTGAATAAAAGAAAGGAGAACCTTGTGTTCCTTCCTCCTAAAGTCTCCCTGTGCTTTGTGCTGAGGATATTATTAGGACATTGCTGTCCTACAGGAAAAATCCCAAACCGAGCTCAGGGCCTTACTGAGCCTCTCTGCAAAGGAAGACTTTACTCAAAGCACCTGTAAAGCTCAAGGAAAGGATTGAATTGAGGGGGAGGAGAGGATGAGACCCATATCTCTGCAGAGCAGTGGCAGAGCCACGTGTTCCCGACACAGATGGGGTGCACCTTACCTAACGTCAGATACCCGCAAGCTGCCATGTCTCTCTGACCCACTCACCCCAGGCTCTCTTTGTGATCAGTGAAGAGAAACAGAGGCTTTTAGGATGAGTTTTCTTCTGCCCTAAATTGGGTGCTAGATCTAGGAAGAGCAGAAACTCACCCTGGGCTGGTTGACAGCGCAAGGGTGGAGACAGCGCAAGGGTGGAGACAGCGCAAGGGTGGCCAGTTTTGGTGGAGACGCCAGCACTTGGCTGGGAGCCCCCTGTTCATAACAGTAGTATCTTTGGCCCTGTCTAGGTTTGCTCCTGAATAGAAACACTCGTGCTCAGCTTTACCAGCGTGACTACTCATACCGAGCTCACTGAGGATCACATCTGGGAATATCTCATCCAACTTGAGCTCTCCATAGGAGTGAGATATGGTGCTCACCACATTCAGTGCCACCGCTTCTGCAGGGCAGGTGGTGTGGGCAGGCAGGGCTCTGCTCAATCTTGCCAAGTTTCCTGGAAATTTGTGCTACTGTAGTGTAAGAGTCTATTTCTGCTTTCCTTTGAGGTATGAGGAATGATTCCACCAAGAAACCACAAACTGGGCCCCGCTCTTCCAGAAATATTTGGTTGTTTCACCACAGGTAACACGTGGCCCTGGATAGGAGGTTGTTCACCATCTCCTGTCAGCATCAGGGAAGAGTTTGGGGATGGAAGAGGAAAGCCATAGCCAAGCTGCAGGTGAGGTTATGGTGTCTGGTTTGCTCTTTCTTCTCCATGTTTGGGACCAGCAGTGACAGATGGAGCTGCTGTTTGCAGCTCATCTGTTCTGCCCGCTCAGGTCTTTTATCTGGGAATGCCTTCAGCAAGCTCATGACCTCTGGATGAGTTACAGTCTATCAGCTAGAAAAACATCCAGACATGATTTAAAGGCTTCGTGCACAGGTCGTAAGGAAGCACTTTCACTGGTTATTCACTTGCGCTGTTAAAAATTGTGCCTTATTTCTGCTTCCAATTTTTTTCTGGCGCTAGCTCTCACCCTCTGGTCACTGCCCCAGCAAAGTCACAGAGCTACCCATTCTCAAAAATCTGTTCCTTACACAGATACTGGCAGACAATAAATATTAAGATATTAAATGCCTTTTAATTTTCTGTTGGATAAGCCAAGTGGACCACACAACTTAATTCTTCAGTCCTATTATGGAGCAGATGGCTGTTCCCAAACAGCCTCAGAGGCTCGGGTTTGGTCCTCTCCCATGGGCTAGAGGCACATTTATCCATCTGTGGGCTGCCAAATGGTTAGAGCACTTGGGTCTTCTACATCAAAGAAAATCTTGAAGCCCAAGTAGGATGAAGGACATATGCCTTTGTTTTCACAGCCAAACAGAAACTTGAAAGTTTTCATTTATAAGGTCAGCAAAAGAAGCAGAAGATCCCAGGTTAGGAGCCATTTTCTAGCTTGTCCATCGTAACTGGAAGATATCAAGTACAGCAAGCTTTGACACTCACTGTGATTTATGCTCTTCTTCAGGTTTCACTATGCAGTCTCAGGACTAGACCATACAGAGGCATCTTCTGTGGCATCATGACAGCCTGTTGATCCAGCGCTGTCTCAGGGATGTGTCCTAGGATGCCCCAAAATGTGGGACATCCCTTTCCATATGGGCGTGAAAAGAAAACCCAAGATTGCTGGTTTTCAACCACAAACAATACTCGTGATGTGAAAGCAAGAACGGACTAGTAAAAGCAGACATGGAGTGAAACAGGTTGAACACCCTGGCTTATCCTAACTCACCATGGAGGCAGCTGCATTTCTACGCTGCATCACACCAAACTCCATAGCAGATGGTCGAGAAGGTGCTGTCTGGCTGTCCTTGGTTTGAGCAACCTCCCAAAGTGCTTTCCTCTGTCATTTCCTGAATGACTGCACAATCAGCACTGCCCTAGCAGGTGGTGGACTGGTAAACAGAGCACTTGGACATTGCCTGGTGATGCCCCAACGCACACACCGGAGTCCTGCTTTTTGTACAAATACCTTGTTTTGCTCAAGTTTCTAAAGAGAAAAGCAATAATTCAGCTTTGGTTTTGCAACAGTGGTCAAAGGCTTGTTCAGACTTTTCAGTCCACGGTTGCTTCTCTGGGTTTTGTACCCCTGTGCTGACTGTGGTAGTGTCTAGACAAGAAGTTGCAGTGCTCTAGTAAATTAATTATTTAAGTTTGTGAGATAACAAGTGTCTTTGTGAACAGGAGTCCCAGACATTCCTCAAACATTTGTTGCAGGGCACAAAGGTTGTACTGCTTGGGCAAGGTTGAACCATCAGAGAAAATGCCAACGCCCATGTCTCTGTGTGCACAGCACTAGTTAGAAACTATGTTACGTTGTCCTTCAAGAGCACCTGAAGTCGATATGGGAGCCCAGGTGAGAGGGAATCTTCCCTCTGCACTGCAGGAGGGAAACCAAGGGCCAAGGAAAGCGATAGGCTCAAAGCAGTGGTGAGGGTCCATCCGAGCATCCTCCCCTCCAGAGAAGGTCCTAAGGGGCTGACCCCACACACTGAAGAAAAACAGCCTGGCTGCATTTAAGAAGCAGCATCTTTGACCTGAAGAGACCAGCCCAATCTGCATAGTCCTGGAATAGGCTGACATCCAAAGCTCCTCTCTTCCCAGACTGGGGTTCAGGTGGAGATATCGGGTTCTGGTTTGAGCTGCTCTCAAGCAGAGTCGTCAGGCACTCTGGCTAAAGGCTTTCATTTTTTGCTGCAATGCCGCCGCCTGCCAAATCAGCTGAGCTGGGAAAACAATCTATAATTGACTACAGAGGCATGAGGTTATAGTGATTTACCCTTTTTCTGAGGCATGCTCATAACCTCTGCCAATTAACCAAAAGTTAGAAAGATTTTTAATGACAATTGGTCCAGAGGGAGGAGGCACTTG